>OMNW01031785.1:13639-41693 GCA_900303245.1 Selene dorsalis
GGTCTGCCATGAACACCTAGGCCTCAGGCACAGAGCTGCTTGCCTTAAAAGCTGAACTCAAGTATTTACAGCTTTGCAGACATGCATCTAATCATCTACTGAATGTATCTATCTATCTATCTATCTATATATATATATATATGTATATATCTATAGTTTCAGGTTCAAGAAGAAGAAAATAATATGGAGAAATTAAAATTTTCTGAAACAATATGACCATTTTCAACTGCTGATATTATCTGTTGCAGTTACCTCATCACAGATATATCAGTATCAGTGTGAACGTACTGTATAATGGCTGATACATATCAAAACATTGCAGCACAGGAATGACAATCACAAGTTTTAGGTAATTTAACAGGTTCACTATATACTACAATCAGCAGCCACCAGAGAGCGCTACAAATCTTTCCAACTATACAAAGTTACCTCGTTTTGCAAATTTTGAAATCAGAATTTGGTAATCAGTGTGATAGAAAAGTCAATAATCTTAAATTCTTAAATTTTCAGATCGATGTATGGATCAACGCAAAATATAAGTCAAAGTTTTACAAAAGTCGTAAAACATCTTGAATTGAAAGAAGCAGTATTTTCTAAATTGTCATCACGAATTCATGTCTATCAAAGAAATCCCATAATACCTTGCTGAGTAGATTTGCATGCAATTGACCCCAAATAAAGTCCATCCATCATCTAACCCCAGCCGCCTCAATATCACAGCAGGTTTGATGCCCCGTTCAAAGGCTGGTTGCTTTTGCTGAAAATGACGCTGCCTCTCCGCCGTGTAGGAATGGCAACAACGGGGAACCTTTCCGAAGAGCAGGTGCACTGCTCCATCTGTCTCGACGTCTTCACCAACCCTGTATCCATCCCCTGTGGACACAACTTCTGCCAGAGCTGTATCCTGGGATACTGGAAAACCAGCCCTCTGTACCAGTGTCCTATGTGTAAGAAGTCCTTCAACAAGAGGCCTGATATCAGCGTCAACACTGTGCTGAGGGAGATTGCTGAGCAGTTCAAGGAGATTAGGGTTAGAGGCGTGGAAGGGAAGGTGAGCAAAGAGGAGGAGGAAGAGGGTAAACACAAGAAGTGGACGATGGAGAGAAAGAAGAAGGAGGATGAGGAGAGGCTTTTGGAGAAAAATCAGAAGGAGCAGCTTCTGGAGGAGCTGAAGCAGAAGCAAGAGGAGGAGAGGAAGAAGAAAGAATCCTCACAGCAAAAACCAGAAGGTAGGAAGACACCACATGAGGAGTTACCTCCATTGATCCCTCCTGTGTTCTTACCCAAAACCTCTTCACCATCACACCAAGCCGCAGCTCAGGATCCACCACCTCCACTGCCCCAGACATCACCCCCACCTTCACCTCAAATCCCTGCTCCTCCAACTCCTGTTTCTCCATCTTCTCAAACCCTACCGTCCCCCTCACTCTTGCATTCCTCCTGGGAGGAGGAGGTCCTGTGCGATGTCTGCCTCGGAGAAGGAAGGCCCAAAGCGGTCAAATCCTGCTTGGTGTGTCTGACTTCCTTCTGTGAGGAGCACCTCAAGTCTCACTCTGCCAGGTTCACCAAGCACAAGGTGATGGATCCAGTCGCCAACATGGAGGATCGGATGTGTCCGAAGCACGAAAGGCTCTTGGAGCTGTTCTGCAAGAAGGACCAGATTTGCGTGTGCGTGCTCTGCACCGAGACGGATCACAGGGCACACTACACCGTCCCAGTGGAGAGAGAATGGATGGACAAAAAGGTAAGACCCATCTGCAAAGGTTGGACAAATGTCTCTAAGAGGTCAGAGCAGCTGTCATGGTAGAAATGTCACTGGTTGAATTAATTTGCAATTGGAATATTTTTCCATAAATGCCAACTTACTCATGGTAAAACAATCCCTGAAATCCAAATAATACTTTACTTAATGAGTAAAGTAAAGAAACTTAAAAGCCAAACTTCTCCCACATGAAAATTATGAAAAAACTACAGTAAAGATCATGATGAATATCTTTTGACATGCTGAGTTTGTATCTGTCATGAGCCATTGAATTATGCTTGTGCAGGCACATCTGAAGAGGACAGAAATAGACGTCCAGCAGATGATCCAGGACAGAGTGAAAAAGGTGGAGGACATCAAACATTCTCTAGAGCTCAACAAAGTGAGTGCTGTTGTCACGTTGAGAATAACATCAGAGATTTCCTTGATGCCTGGTTATTTACCACAGGTTTGTGTGTTTTGGTCTGCATGTTCAGGCCAGTGCTAAGAGAGAGATTGAAGAGAGCATGCAGGTCTTCTCAGAGCTGGTGCGCTCCATCCAGAAGTCTCAGGCCGAGCTGGTTTTGGCCATCGAGGAGAAGCAGAGGCAGACTGAGAGGTGGGCAGGAGGCCTCATCACTGAGCTGGAGCAGGAAATCTCTGAACTAAAGCGGAGGAACACAGACCTGGAACATGTGGCTCGGACCGACCACATTCATTTCTTAAAGGTGAGGGGGTTTTGCTTTTACTGTTAAATATAAATTTGCTTTCTGGGCTTTTACTTTGAAAGATTTGGCATCTTAAGACCAGACATCCTCTGGTTTTTCAGCACAAACAGGTTTGTTATGATTCCAGTGGCTTTCCTCCCATCTGCTCTCTCAGGCTTTAGCCTACATGACTTGTGCTGTAACAACAGTGCCCCCTTTCTGTTCTGTATGGTATTACAATCTAAACACATCATGCAGATTAGAAATTCAATAAATAAATAAATAATAAATAAACATAAAATGATTATTAATCATATTTTTAATTAGAGCTGTGAATATGCTATGTTTAACCATTTAATAATTCATTTTCTTTGCTGTTTCTTTTTGCAGAGCTTCCCTGCTCTGAGCTCTCCTCCGACTGTTAAAGACTGGTCTGAAACCAGTGTTCCCACCGACATGTGTGTGGGGATGATCAGGAGATCTGTGTCCAAACTGGAGGCGACATTAAATGAAATGATTGACAAACTCTCTGAGAGTGGTAGGAGTTTTCTTCCATTACAGTATCTCTTTTTCATTTTGAACTGACTGTCCAGAAGAAGCTCGACACAGTAAATCTTAAGAGAACTTTGTCTTTTGTGTTTGTTCTTTTTACAGAGATCAAAAAGATTCAGAAATATACAGGTAAACTTCAGTCTTTTTTTGCAATTGAATTAATCAAACCAACAAAATAGATCATTTGTCATGTCTCATGTCTCTGCAGTGGACATCACTCTGGACCCTGACACAGCCAACCCGTGGTTGCAGCTTTCTCAGGACAGACGTCAGGTGAGACACCTGGGAGCATGGCAGGACCTCCCAGACCACCCTGAGCGCTTCGACACGGTGGTAATTGTCCTGGGTCGTGATGGCTTCACCTCAGGGAGACATTACTGGGAAGTCCAGGTGGGGGACAAGGATGACTGGTATCTGGGAGTAGCCAGGTCCTCAGTCAACAGGAAGGGAAGGATCTCTGTGAGCACAACTCAAGGCTACTGGGCTCTGGCCATGAAGAAAGGCCAAGGGTACCGGGTGTCAACATCTCCCCCGTTACCGCTCACCCTCGACCCCAAGCCCAAGCGAGTGGGTATACATGTAGACTACGAAGAGGGGCAGGTGTCTTTTTATGACGTGAAAGCTCGGACTCATATTTACACTTTCAAGGATCGATTCATGGGGAAGATTCTCCCATTTTTCTACCTGTACTGCTGCGACAAAGCCTCTGACACCATCGTGATCTGTCCCGTGAATGAGAAAAACCTAATCAAGTAAAACTAAGGACATATATTTGACAGTTACAAACAAAGCCCTTGTGAAAAGACTGCATTTTATCCTATGTTCTATCTTTTGTGTATATTTATTATATGAAATGAAGCTCAACAATGTTAACTGTACATGTAATTGTAAATGTATGTACTTTTCATTGTTTGCTTTCTTGTTGAGAAGTTTAATATTACTGTGATATGTCTGTGTGTTCAGTAAGAGGCTCCTGGTTGGTTTAGCTGAGAAAGACTGGACGTAAGGGGAAACAGCCAGGTGACTTTGTATTAATGTAACAGAATCTAAATCTAAACAGTACTTGTGAAATTCAGGAACGCTTCTAAGATAGCTTGAGTTACTAAGTTGGTTAGCTACTAGCATAAACAAAATAAAAACATTTATATTTTTATATGTATTAGACAAACACGATGCAACATGTTAATTGGTGAATTATAGAGGTAGGCTAATTTTGTTAGCCATTTCGTGTCCTTATGCTATGCTAAGCTAAACAGCTGCTCACATTAGCTTCCTCTTTACAGATGTATAAGAGTGATATTGGTCTTTTCATAAACCCTTTACTAAGAATGTGTATTTAATGAAATGAACTATCATTTTAAATGCATGCACATCAAAACATAATCAAGGACAGTTTCCAAGTCATGTTTCATAATTGCATGTTTGTTTTTAACCAAGTGTAAAGCATATCTTGCAATGGCTGTGTGCTGTAGGAGAGATGTGTTTACGGTTTACAACAATAAATGTTCTCTTAAATATTCCAACATGTCAATATTTCATATTTCACTACTTTCATTTCATGAAAGAAGAACACTTAGGTTTCATTTCAGCAAAATGATGGCATGGAGCCACGCCCCTACTGACAGGATCTGCCGCAGCTTCTCAGTGCTCGTCTGCCATGTAAGATGTGAGAACTGAATTTAGTCTTCAGTGCCTTAATTACGACGTATGGTCCTGATGTTGAAAGACAGCTCGGGTTTCTGGAGTTTACACAATCACGGAAAGTCAGGTGAGAGTTCCCATCAACGTATTTAATAGTTTTTCCCTTTACTTTGTTTTTATAAATACAGAGCTGTAAGAATGTAATGCAAGATACAGATGTGGAAGCTGAGTCACCTTAATGTGACTCGCTGGGCGGGTCAGTATTCACATTGTAAACAACCTAAAAATAGACCTGACTCTAAAGACTTATCTAACTTTGCTTTGTTCATTTCAAGCATATAAACATGTAGAAATAAATATAACGCATATAATAATTTATTTTTTCCTCCACAGAGATCCCACCATGTCATCAGTCAGTATCCTCGCCTCATTGCCAGAGCATAATTTCCAGTGTTCAATCTGTCTGAACGTCTTCAGCGACCCAGTCACTACACCCTGTGGTCACAACTTCTGTAAGACGTGCCTGAGCGAGCACTGGGACAGCAACGAGGTTTGCCACTGTCCAACATGTAATAAACGATTCCAGATGAGGCCTGAGATCTCCACAAATTCAGTCATCGAAGAGATTTCAGTCCAAATAAAGAGAAGGAAAGTCGAGACGATTGAAAGCACCGATGCACCATGGCGAGTGAAGTGTGATGTGTGTACAGAGCCGAAGCTCAAGGCCCAGAAGTCTTGCCTGGTGTGTCTGACATCGTACTGTGAAGCCCACCTGGAGCCTCACCACAGAGTTCCCTCCCTGATGAGACACAAGCTGATCGATCCGGTGGAGAACCTGGAGGAGAGAGTCTGCGAAAAGCACGAGAGGATCCTGGAGCTCTTCTGCCGAGATGAGCTGGTGTGCATCTGCCTGCTGTGCAATGAGATGGACCACAAAGACCACAACACGGTGACAGTGGAAGAAGAAGCAACTCGACAGAAAGTGAGACAGCTCCTTTTAAAAGTCAACTTTGTATTGTTAAATGCCTGATTAGGTAAACTGAACCTGAAATGATTGATCCAATGCATTGAAATTCTTCATTTTAGGTCAACATTGAGGCGAAAAATGAAAAGATCAAAACGATGATTGTCGAAAGAATGGACAAGATAAAGGAATTTGCAGCTGCCTCTGAAGTGAGCAGAGTGAGTATTGAGGCAAAATGTGCACATTCCAAATTTTGCCTTTTACTCTAAATTAACTGCTACTGACATAATTAATGATTACAGGAGAGAGCAGAGAAAGAGATTAATGACGGTGAAAAGCTCTTCAGTGCTCTAATGAATCGAGTACAAGACATGCACACCAAACTGAAACTGAACATACAAAAAAAGCTCAGGAAATCACAAGAGAAAGACGAAGCAGTGATTCAGTGGCTGCACAAGGAAATCGCAGAGCTGCAGAGAAAACAATTGGAGATGGAGGAGCTGGCACAAAATGACGACCACCTTCAGTTTCTGCAGGTTAGACAACCACCCACCCATGAACCACAAACACCTAGTGTGAGTGATGTATTGTTTTGAACAAGGGTCTGGCTGTCGTTTCCTTCTCTTTGCATCTTTTCCTTATTAATTGGTTCCTCTACCTCAAGAGGAACAGATGCAAAAATGGTTCAAAGCAACTTTACCTTGAGCTAAACTATTGTCTCTTCTGGGTTACTGTTGAGGACTGATATTCACCTCCAGCTCTTGCCAAGACAGTGACTTCTGTTTGTTCAGTGTGTCAAGACTACAAGGAAATGTCAGTTTGGGTGCATGTGGTTGGGTTTACACTATAAATACGGCCCCTTCCTACTCACAATCATGTGTTTTTGAATCATTTCAGACTTTGGAGGCCATAGACAGTGTAGCAGAAGCCAAGGACTGGTCAAAGACCAGGGTATACCCAGACCTGTGTGTACAGACAGTGAGGAGAGCCATGTCTCATCTTGTGGACGCATTTAAAGCAGAACTCAGGACTGTGACAAACACTGGTAAACATGTGCTGCATTAGTTTCATTCATGAGGATGTGTCTATAATCATGAATGTCCAATAACTGTCTTACCACTTTTTGCAGAACTGACCAGAATGAGGACATACAAAGGTGAGATCATACCTTCATTTAATTTAAAATTCAGATATCACAACTCAGGAAGACCATTTTAATCAAACTTCACTTTTTCAGCATCTTTCACCTTTGACCAAACCACTGCTGGCTGCGGCCTGAGGGTGACTCATCTTGGATATTTAAGGCACTACAAAAATGCCAGTCCATCATCATCTGACAATGAGAGGTTTGACTTTCCCATGATTTTGGGGACAAAGGGCTTCACCTCAGGACGGCACTACTGGGAAGTCCAAGTGGGCCTAAAAAGCCACTGGGATGTTGGTGTTGCCAAGGAAACAGCGAACAGAACAGGGAGGGTCGCTCTGAAAAAAGAAAATGGATTTTTTGCCATAAAAAAGAGGGGTCTTGATTATGTAGTGCACTGTACACCCAACAAGACCCTCCACCCGAGTCCCATGCCAAGAAATGTGGGAGTTTATTTGGACTATGAGGGAGGCAGAGTGTCTTTCTACGATGTTAATGAGAAGCTGCACATTTACAGTTTCACTGGAGAGTCTTTCACTGGGAAACTCTTCCCTTACTTCTATCTGTACAGCTGGGCGAAGAAATCAGAGGCCTTGGTTATACTTTAACTTCTATATTCTTTATGTGGTCCCTTAAGAAGCTAAGGGTTAACCGAACAGTGCAGAAGTTGTTAGGTCAAAACTCACAATTTCAATGAGGTCCCCTGTAACTCAAATCTGAACATCACTGAAAGCTAAAAGTCTTATTATCTAGTTAGCCAGATGTGCTTACAGATGGAGCCTGTTCCTTAAAAACAGAAAAAATACACTAACAAATCTCTTCCTTATAATCATGGGCTTTTGGTTTTGGTTTTGTGAAGGATTAAAAACCCACCATGCACACCTGTACACAAATACAGACTTCCTGTTCTAGTTGGGTTGCTCCTGTATATCATAAATTAGTTTACATTGCTGTCCTGACAACACATTAATTTCATGTTCATGTTTTGATTAATTTCTCATTTATGGATCAAGGAGGGGAGGTTTTCCTCACCACTGCTTCGTGAAAAACTGTTGGGTCTCTGTAAATATTATGAAGAGAAGGTCTCTATTTGTAAAGTGTCTTGAGACGACTTGTTTTGTGACTCTGCTAATAAAACTGACTTGACTTGACTTTGCACTGTCAGTCTGATAAACATATCGAGTGCTTTTGTTGCCTTCTTTGGAGATTCCCATAAACTGTTGCACCATCTCTTGCTTTATCAGCTCTACAGTAAGTTTATGAGCAATCCAGGAAATTAGGCAGCATGACAGGGCTGCCCTCGTTCCCAGCAGAGGGAGGTGTGTCTACACCTTTTTGAAGGTAGAAACACCAGAGGAAGAGTGTAACTCAACGGTGTTAGACCTCCAGGAAACACAGGCAAGTAAAAACAAAGGTATGTTTGTTTTTCTGATTTTATTTTAATTGGATTTTCAGGATTTATGAAGTGCTTTCTACTCCAGTAGATCTTTATGAAATAAGTTTACTTTGCGCTGACTAGGAGTTATTAGAGTTTGTTGACATTGTTAATGTAGCTTATGAAGGAGAACGAGGGTTTCTTTCAGATAATCAGGATGTCTAAAGACCCACATGCCGAAACAACTTCACAACTAGAAGCACTGTATAATTTTACTTTACATACTTTTGTTGTATGTGCAGCACTGACAGTCAGTAGACCATCTTGAGTCAATCATTAACCACAATCACAGAGAAAAGCTCAACTCTGATTGGCAGGAGGATGACGTTTCCTATTGTGAAATTGACCGCTTATCTGAATGAACACCACATACAGTACCAACTGTGATTAATGCTCATAGATGGAGGGTAGTCTTTCCAGGTGTACTAGGTCACTAGAGGAAGATGTTACGTATTTCATCATTAACAAATTGGAGCTCTTATTTTAATCAGTATGGACGGGCTAATCAATATTGGTGAACTTTTGGTACATTGTGTAACATAATGATTGGAATTCTTTGTTCTGAAGAAAATATGATGCTATCAACACTCAGCAGCAGTCACGCAACTCACCTGAGTCAGTCTGCAATGCCATTGGTGTAAAGCCACATACCATTGCTCTTAACTATGCATTCTCTCTCTTATTGCCACATACAGTATTATGTAAGCGTTGATGCCACTTACCTGAATTACTTCGTGTAAATATTTTTGTTTTTTTTCCCATTCAGCCAATACAGTATAAATGAACAGCAAAGTATGATGACCCATGGGAGCAAATGTTTAAAAATATTTCTACCTTTAATACGACCTCCCTTCATCTTGCACCCTGGCCCCATTACTATTAAGGTCAATGAGTGGCTGGGGGTCAAACCTATAGGACTTATTTGTACATCTGTGATATTATTAGCTATTAACTAGGTGTGATTATCTTATGCCAGTAACTACACAGCTCGCTGCTGATGGTCCCTGTTTATTGTCTAAATGTATTAACCATAACAAGCAGTTTTAAACTGCTGTGGAGTGAAACTGAATATGTCCTGGTCTGAACTGATGCCAGAGGACTTGTAACAACAAAACACCGACATCACTCATCCGTTTCCCGTAAAACACTCGATGAAAATGAAATGCTCCAACTGTTAAAACAGCTGACGTAAGACTTTGTTCTCCCTGCAGACTTACTGGATCCGGCTAGCGTCACAGCATATCAGCCACGTGACGTTTATGTGCGTGTGTACACATGTGAAGACAGATGTTTTGTTTTGACCTAATGTCAGAGGCTCCTAAGTGCTGCATCTGTCTGGATGAGTTCTCCAACCCTGCGTCGCTCCCCTGTGGACACTGCTTCTGCCTGGGCTGCATAGGGGAATACTGGAGGATGCATCGGGCCTGTCAGTGCCCCCTCTGTAAGACCATCTACCCCACTAGGCCACAGCTCAAAACAGACCAAACCACCCACGCCGAGGAAGCAACTGGGCCTTTGAGAGCAGGAGAAGTTGCCTGTGACTTCTGCCCCACCAAGCGCCGGGCAGTCAAATCCTGCCTGGTGTGCCTGGCCTCTTATTGTGAAACTCATCTGGAGCCGCATTACCAGAGTGAAGACCTTGGGCGCCATCTTCTGATCAATGTGGTGAAGAACCTGGAGGACTCTGTGTGTAGGGTGCATGGGAAGAAACTAGACAGGTTCTGCAGGAGTGACCAAACATGCATTTGTTCCCTGTGTGCTCGGGCAGAACACAGAGGCCATCACATTATCCCTATTCACAAAGAGGCTGCAAAGAAGAAGGTAAAGTCTTATAAAAAAAAAAAAAAGCACCATGTTATATGTTGTGTAGTAAAGCATCAAAGCGAAAGACTGATTTTTCTCAGCCCAAACTTTGGACACCAACTGGAGAGTTAATTATCATAACTTACTTTTGAGAAAGGAAATTGTATGGCATTCCTCTTTCAAATTAAAAGCTGAATTCACATGGCAGCACACTTTTGTGACTAAAGCTTTGGTGGCTAAAGCTTGCAGGCCAGTTTGTGGACTTTTTGCCCTTTTTCCAATCAGCCTACAAGTACATGTTTATGGTTTGGAGAGACCTGAGAGCTCTTAGGAAATTTCTAATCATGGCATAAACATCATTAGTATGAGAGTAAGCAATAAAGTTTGTACGACATCTGGTACAAATCAATCTCAAAGAAACAAGAGCAAAATCTGCTGCCATGGCATATTTGACACTGAAGCACAAAGACTTTTTCCCTGATTGTCAAGTAAACAAAAATGATCTTTGAAGAGGAAATAGACAATAACTGGCTCTGATAAAAAGCTTCCCAGTGTCGGTATTGAAAGTCTCAAAATGACATAAATGAAGGTCTGTTTTGCATCAGATGTCGAGAAGACCAAGACCAAACTGATATCGATCACATGGGTGTAGGCAGGATTTCAAATGTATCACAGACCCAGCACTGAGAACAACACAACACTGACATGAGCATTAGTGTCATTTTAGACAAATTACACTGTGCCTGCAGCTTGTCACAATGTCACTAAAGCTCGGTTTTTCCCGCAGGTTAGACTAAGACGGAGAAGCATGAAACTTCAGCAAGCGATTCAAGAGAGGCTGAGTAAGGTCGAGAGAATCCAGCTCTCTGCGGAGCACAGTGGAGAAAATCCCAAAGAGGCACGGCTGCAAAATAAAGAGATGATCAAACGGCTGGAGGCCGAAATCTCAGAGCTGCAGAGGAAGAACTCTGAGATGGAGCAGCTCGTACAGACCGACGACCACCTCCACTTCCTGCAGTCCGCAGTCACAAGTCAACAACAGTAAACACATGAACCAGATGTTTACATTATGTGACATTTAACACTGGTCATCAACCACTGGTCCTCTGATTCAGGCTTTGAGCTGTCTACACACTGCTACCTCTACATAAACTGACATAAACATCAGTGATTCACTGCAGAGAACACTGGAACAAAGATGATTTGTCTTTTACTGTCTATACTGAGTTGGGTGGTGTGTTTGCTTTAAAGGGTTAGTTTCACATTTTGTAAAATACACATTCAGTCATGAATTAACTGAGACGCTCAGCATCACTTATGATACACTCAGCAGCCTTTTTGCTTTGTTCACCATGATGACTTGAACCTATCACATGAGCTAACTAATAGCAGCTCTAAATGTTACCAATGGTCTCCACTCTTGCTAAGCTAAGCTAAGCTAAGCTAACTGACTGTTGGTTGCAGTGGTACTGATCCTTAATTTTAGGTTCTTTTAGAAATCAATGAAATGCATGTTTCAAAATATTCAACATTACAGGTCATTTTGAATATATTCCCTGTTGGGTTGTATCTTTTCTTTTTTTTTCTTTTTTTTTAAAGTTTTCTTCTATTTAAATTAATCTTTATGTGCAAAAAAAAATTATTAATGATGGTATTAGTGTTAGATAATTACGGAATCTTTAAAAGGAGCCAGATTATAGCCAAATGCTCACTGAGAATATCTTGTATGAATGTAACTTATACCTGGGTGGATGATGTGATTTATTTTTAAGAACAGTGTGTGTACATGCAATGCACTTTCCTAATGTTTTGTTCCTCCTTTGTCAAACACTGTATTTATACAATAAAGTGCATTATTGCAAAAACAGTTACACAAATCAGTACTTTCATTTTATGTAGGAGTCGTGCTTTTGACTCAGAAACCGACAGTGAAACTTACAGTAGGGGTTTCACTCTTGGTCTACCACCAGTCAGTGGGAAAGAGACAGCGTTGTAAACCCGAAACTAAAAAGGTTATTGAAAACATTATTTGATCTGTGCGAACTTGCTCAGCATGTAACACGCCCTGCAGGGGACAAACATACACACAAAGTCATAGCTTGTTTGCATGTCTCTTTGAATAAAGCAAATGAATGACTGGGCTTTTGAACAGAAATGAAACTTAACAGAGGGAGGAGCTCCCAAAGGAAGGAACCACACACTTGCACAATCATGCACACACCACACGGGAGTAAAGCAAGAGGAGCAGACAGAAGCCTGTGAGTTAAGGAGCATCCAAATAAGTAAAAGGTTAGGTATACATCTTATAATATTATTTCAGTTATGCATATTTTAAATATAGGAATTATGGATGATTACTTTTACTTCAGGTTACTTGAAGTAAAAGTTACTTTGAAATGTAAAAATACTTTATAGCGTAAGACGTTTTTCTGTGTGCTGTCCTGCATGATCACCTGTAGTATGTTCGGAGGTCTGTTAACCTCAGAGTGTCATTGGTCACTAGGGTGTCAATACTTTTGTAGGTTGCTGCCATTTTAATTCAACATACACACGAGGCTTAAGTATTTGGCAGGTGTGTCACCTGTTATAGCACCGGAGAACAATTCTATTAGTGTTTCCTGGTTGAAATATGCTTTGTCATTTTGACTTTAAAAATGTGTCCCATAAAAATTGAATTATGTTTACATAATGTAATGTGTATTTTTTTTATTACCTTCATAACCCAACCTTTGTCCTATTAATTTAGTGTGAGAGATAAGCCGCTAGTTACAGCTAGGTTTGTCTTATGAGGTGCTTGATGCTGACATTGCACTAGAGGTTAAATTGCACATGAACACTGGGATGATGACACAGTCTGGGTGAAAAAGGTTCTTCTTCTGCAACTATAATATTTTGTGTTTCTACTTTTGAATTTAACCCTGTGTAGTAATTAATTAGGGGTTTACTGTCAGAGCTACGACAGACCATCTAATTACTCCACCATTGAGCTCTGTAATATATAGGGAAACTCAAAGGTCCAGTATAACATAAAGATAGGTGATAATATGAAATTAAAAGCTGCTTTATAATGTATAAAAGTATCAAAGCCTCGGCCCACAGAGAAATGCACACAGCCTATATTCAGGAAATGAGCTGCCAGGAGTTCTGTAACTTTGTGTTGACACAACAAAGCAGTCCAGTCTTACAGTATTTGGTTGCCCTGAGTGTTAATCTGAAATCTGTTATATTCTCATTCAGTCAGTGCAAACTTGTGTCAGAGAGCGCAAGACTCCAGGATATCTGGTGTCAAAGTGTTAGCTTAAATGCAACAAGTTTTCAGTTTACTAAATAACCATGAGCCTGAAGCATCATGAGAAAGACACCTGCATCATTAGACACCCTAAGTGTGCTGTAAAGTTAAACATTAACCTTAAGAACGACTGCTTTCTTGAAACAGATATGGCCTCTTCTATGGCATCATCCAGTGAGACCTGCTCAATGGAGAAGCATCTAACCTGTACCATCTGCATGGATACATTTGAGGAACCCGTCACTACAGACTGTGGCCATTCCTTCTGCAAGAAATGTCTGAACATCAACTTCAATTACAATGACAGGGTGTGTCCCCTTTGCAAGAAGCCTCAAAACAGAATCCCAACAGTGAACATCGTCCTGAGGGACATTGTCCACCAGCAAAAGACCAAAAAGCCTGAAGAGGAAAACAATGACATATACATCGGAAAGGATGGCGAAGTTGCCTGTGACATTTGTACAGAGCAGAAGCTGAAGGCCGTGAAGTCCTGCCTCATGTGTCTTACCTCGTATTGTTCAACCCATCTGGCAAATCATTCCTCAACCAAAAGGCTGAAGGGCCACAAGCTGGTGGCACCTGTCAAGGACCTGGATGAAAGGGCCTGTCTGAAGCATGGACGTCCCTTGGAGCTGTACAACAGGAAGCGGCACAGATGCATATGTGTTCGCTGTATGGAAGAAGGGTCAGAGGAGGTCGTCTCTACCGAAGATGAATGGGAGAAGAAGAAGGTGAATAAACATAGGGAAAGCTATAATTTTCTACCCAAATCTTAAAGGTAGTGAGTACGTACTTGTTGCTTTTGTTGACATATTTCTAGTGTTTATAACTTGCTTTATTCTTTGTTTACCACAGGTAAAACTTGACAACGCCAAGACAGAATTGGAGGCAAAAATTCAGAAGAGAGAAGAACAACTGGATGAGGTTGAGACATCTCTGCAACACTGCCAGGTGAGCTGACAATCATTACTGGTGCTCAACTCACCTGGAGTGAAGAGCCAATCAGACCAGGTTGTCAAAACTGGCAGAGCAACTTTAGCATTTGCACACACCATGTCCACTGAATACAGGAACTGTGAAGTAATTATAGTTATGCCAACATGACAATACATGCAGGTCTCTTGAAGTTACAGAATCACCACTGGGAGAATTGGTGCAGTTCGTCAAAACCAAACGCCCAAATCACTCAATAAATTCAGTCAAATTGTTCTTGTTTTGTAGAAATATTATTTGTTCTTGATGTCATATGTTGTGGTATAGGTGGAGTCTCCGCGTGTTTTGTTGAGACAAATGTCAAATAGACTATGCTTGATTTTCAAATGTCAAATAGACAATGCTTGATTTTCAGGACCAGCTGGAGAGCGAGTGGTGCGACATTGAGGCTGTGTTCACAGCTGTGGTTATGATGGTGGAGAACGCCCAGGAAAGAGCTCTTCAGCCACTAAAGGACAGGAGGCAGGTCTTGGAGAAAGAAGCAGATGACCTTAAGAAGGATTTGCAAGCAGAGATCAGTCGATTCAAGTCGACCATCTCTGATCTGGATCGTATATCTGCTCTTGAAGATCACATCCTTTTCCTGCAGGTTTATTGTTTATTGGCTTGTCTACTTAAATTCTGTTAGGTAGTGCTGACTGTTGGTTGATCTATCTGTCACTCTTTTTTCAGAGTTTCCCGTCTCTTCATGACTTAGATGACATCAAAGACTGGACAGAGATAGAGTTGGACACATCACTGTCTTTTGGGACCATGAGAAATATCACAACACTAATGTTGGAACAAATTCAACAGGAGCTGGAGAAACTAACATCCATTGGTAATTGTTGAATTATTTGTGGCAAAGTTAAAAACTGACATGTTGACTTTACTGATCTAAAACTATTTATTCACTTCACAGAACTGAAGAGAGTTCCAAAGTTTACAGGTGAGCAATTTATTCCTCATAATACCTTGGGAAAAATACACTTTGCTGCAGGGATCATATAGTTACTTTGAGTTTGTACTTCACAGTGGATGTAAAGCTGGATCCAACCACTGCACACCAACGCCTTGTTGTTTCTCAAGATGGTAAAGAAGTAAAGGATGGAGGGGAGAATCAGGAAGTCAAAGATACACCTGAGAGATTTGACATGTTTGGCAGCATCTTAGGGGTCAACAGCTTGACCTCAGGGAGATCATACTGGGAGGTGGATGTCAGTAACAAGACCGGGTGGGACCTGGGAGTGGCCAGAAGTGATGCAAACCTCAAGGGGAAACTGTCCCTGGACCCGGAGAACGGTTACTGGGTGACGGTGCATTATGAGGACGACAAGTACGCAGCTCTGTCAGCGCCACCAGTTCTTCTCGGCCTGGAAGAGAAGCCTCAGAAGGTGGGAGTGTTTGTGGATTATGAGGAGGGACTCGTCTCCTTCTACAACGTGACAGCTGAGTCTCACATTTACTCCTTTACTGAGAGTCTCTTTAAGGCCGAGCTCCTCCCATATTTCAGTCCACATGAAAAACAAAATGATAATAAAAATGGTGATCCTTTGATTATTTCTGCTGTGAAACAGTGTGAGCAGCACATGGATGAGTCATGAGGAGTGTGTTAAACTGAAAAATGATGAATAAAGAGATGATGATGAAATGTGAACATTTATGCACTATATTTTTTGTGTAGGCCTTATGTTTCTAATAAAATCATTCACATTTAAGTTTTTTTTTTTTTGATCACTCCTGGTGCTTATTTTTAATTTTGTTCAGTGATTATGAAACTTATCCGTGCAGTCTGTGTTGTCATTACAATGAGCTTTTTGTATGTTTTTAAATCTCAAAATCAAAATAAATAATTTATATTTAAAAATCATGTTCATCTCTCTCTCTACTTTTCTAATTCACCACTTCGAACAAATGAATATTTCTGGAGGTGTAGCACAACTGTATGACTGTGAGATAGACGAAAAACACGTAGTGTTTTTATGTACCGTAACGCAGCTCCAGGCTTGAATGGTAGTTCACTATTTCACCACCACATGTGGTAGTGCCAGGGCACAACACCTGGTTCGGACAGTTGTAGGCGTTTGGCGGGTTCCCTCCCCCTGACTTTTGGCGGAAACGAAACTGAAAGTAAAAAAAAGAAGTACAAACGCAGCGCGGGAGAACCGTTAGTGCCAGAGAGGTAGCAGCAGAGAGGAAGACCACCAGGTAGGTAACACATCAATACATTTTATTGTCCGTTTAACACACAAGAAGAAGCAGAGGAGACGGACCCTGCTGATGCCTTTTAAGTTTCAGGCTTTTTTTTTTTTTTTTTTTAAATTAATAATTGTTTTTGTTTAAGTCTGACCAAGTGTGTTGAATAGATATTCCTCTTGGGTGGGGCAGAGTTGCACGAGCAGATCAAATGCAAAAGTGATTTTTCATCCAAAAAAGTTAAAGTCTGTGTCTTATATGCTCAAAGTACTGAACCCATTTGGTACCAGTTTTTGGTAGAGGGATGGAGCATGAGAAGAACAAGATAAATGGGTGGGTCTTGATAGCTGCGTAGCTTTGTTTAACCTTGACTTAAGCCTTACAGCTGAGAGCAAATTTGTCTTTCCCCCAAATTTAACTAATTCACAAGAAAATTAATTTCTCAAATACTGAGTATCTTTTAAGTATCTTTATATCCAAAGCAAGTGAATTATTATTATTGATTAAAATTCAGCATGTCTTTTCAATCCATCTGATGTAAATCCTCTAATATTTGTTCCACTTACATTAAAGGGGAAGTGATACCTTCGTTACAGAATAAAAAGATACAGTGGAGGAAAGAAGACGAACTGTCACTTTCACAACCTGTAGTGCTGCAGCTGATTCAATCGTTATGCATCACTGACATATCTTTTTGTGTCAATATAGAAACAGTAGTCATCTTATATTCTTGTGTAGCTCAGATTAGACAGTCAGATCAATGCCTTTGCTACTTGTGCTGTTATTAGCATGCTTTAGCATTCATCTTTATCCTGTGGCTGTTACCTGTGGCAACAGTGGCCTAAATTGCATAGTATCTTAAGTTTGTAATGTGACTGAAAAATTTAGACATATTACATACATTACAGAAGGAAAATGATCCATATTGAACTTTTTTGAAATGCCAAAAGTAACTACCATATTATACTTATAATTTACATCATGGTTGCCCTCTTAAAGCAGATATGGCCTCTGCTCCTGCATCATCCGGTGAGACCTGCTTAATGGAAGATCATCTAACCTGCTCCATCTGCATGGATACATTTCGGGATCCTGTCACCACAACTTGTGGCCACTCCTTCTGTAAGGGTTGTCTGAACCGCAGCTGTGAGTTCACCGAAAAGGTTTGTCCCATATGCAAGACGCCTCTAAGAAGAGTCCCAGGTGTGAACATTGTCTTGAGAGACATTGTCCAACAGCAAAAGGTGGAAAAGATGAAAGAGGAAGATGAAGATATTTACACTGATAGAAACGCTGTCATGGCCGATGACTTTTACACAGAACAGGAGAGGAAGGACTTAGATGAATGGACCCGTCATTGTGTTCGTTTTCTGGAAGAAGATCTGGGGTTTGTCCCTTCTGAAGACAAACAGGAAAAGAAGGTAATCTGACATTTTAGAGACTTTGTGATTATAGTGAATATTTACTATTATATTATATTCAATAAATGAAGAGACCACAAACAAAACTTAATCAGGCTAAATCAGTTGAAGTCGAGGAATGAGATAGCTATTAGATTTAAAAGAAAACTCAATGCACTCTTTACTAACATTGTGTCTTGTTTTCAGAGCCTCCATGTTTGTCAGATTTGTGGTTGGTCCAAAATGACGACTTTTCGAGGCTTGAGAATTCACCAGGGGAAGAAGGGATGCACTCCAAAGGGAATGAAGATCTCAAAAACAGAGCAGGGCAACCCACAAAAATGTTGGGAGATGGAAGTGAAAGTGGAGATGAGACGTCAGTCATCAAGGAAACTGAATTTCAAGGAGGAGGTACGAGATTTCACAAACTATTTATGCAACCATTCATGATGCCCAGAGTGCAAATCCTGGTGACCAAGCTAAACATGATGTATTTGTTTAGCATTTCAAAGTAATTGTGAATATGTTGGTGCTAGCATTTGTTACTTTATTCATCTAGAGGTAAAATGAACTCATCCATCATTACAACATTGAATATTATCTGATCTCCAACTTCCCACCTCAATGTGATAGAATTTGCCAAAAGCACCAAGCAGGATGGTCGGTCTAAACTCTGCAGCAGCCACAACCAACAACGGATACAATTCAGGTTTGAACATTATAATTCATCTAAAAACAACATCTTGCCTGAGCATAACAAAAAGCTGGCACTGATTGTGTTCTTTCACGACAGCTTTTGCTGCTTCCCAGCACTCTTCCCTAAGGTCCAGAAAGTCAAAGCCAGCCTATCAGCAGCAGCAGGACGTCTACACACTTCCACAGGTAGAGCAGATTCACAAATAGTTAAAATTCTGCCTTCGAAGTGACACATGATGAAAAGTAACATCTACATGGGTTTTATATCTTTAAGATGACCAGATCGGTCAGGGAGCCTCCAATGGCTCAACCACCGGCGGTCCGACCTAAAGAGAGAAGAGTTTATCCAACATTATCACAGGTACTTCACTGTTGGCTTTAGACTGCATATTATAAATGTCGGTTTCTCTCTAAGTTTTTTAGTGACACTGACGTCTTCATTAGGTTTCAGACAACAGAGCAATGGTAGAAAATCAAAGAGCAACAGAAGCCAGAATCAAGGAGGAACCAAAATCACGTATGTACAGAGGAACTCAGGTTTATTATGAAATTGTTGAGAATCTGTTCAATGTAAAACCACTTTGGTTAAAAATGTCAATATGATGAAATTGACACATTTGCACCTCCACCGCCTCCTTTAGGAAGAGCCACAATGTCAGGACCACCACCTTCTACCAGAAGAACCACAATGTCAAGACCACCACCAGGAGTCCAACTGCACGAGATAAGAATTAAGCCTCAAACATCACAGGTACTTTTGAATTTGCTTTAGAGACTATATTCTAAAAATCATTTTGTAAGAAGTATTTTTCCTGACGTCTGATATTGTCATTAGACTGCAGACAGTAAAGCCATGAAAGAAAATTTCCAAGCAACAGCAGCCACAATCAAGGCAGAGCCCACATCACGTATGTACGAGATTATGATTTAGTCTGAACAAGAGTGTGCACTACAACCTAAGAAATAAAGCTGCTAAGGTTTGAAATGACTTCCTCCTTTCTCTGCAGCTTTTGCGATTCCACAATGGTTTTACCCAGGATCCACAAACCCACAGTCGGTGTATCAGCTGCCAGATTTCTCCACTGGAGTGCAGGTGAAGCAGATTGAATGGAAACCTCTCATCATGAACCTAAACTAATGAGGTCCTTTCAAAACATGACATGAGTCTTGTAACATAAATCTGATTTCTTTATTGGATTATCTCTCAGGCTATATCATCATATTATCAACCTCAGGTGAATGGATTGACCTGGGAGTCTCCACCAACTCCACCTTCAGCAACTGCAATGCAGCCAAAGGAGAAAGACGGGAATGATAAGGTGATAATTATAGTCTCAGGTTTAAAATTTCAGTTGCTCAGCAGGGCTTTGTGTGATGTAGAAGTAGAAAGTAAAGCAAATTAAAAACTGTTTGTGTGCCTTGTTGTATGTGGACATGACAAGACGTATGCAATGCCTTCTGCTTTTCAGCACATCGTATTCCACAGGGTGTGTTAACAAAACTTCTTGTGCGTGTGCTGTGTGTATGTGCTTTCATTCAAGGCGAGACAAGAGAGATTGAAACTTGAATTACAGCAGAAAATTCAAATGAGGAAAGAAAAAATGAGTAGACCAGCAGCAAGACCCTGCAAGGTACAAAAAAATATCAATCAATATATGTGGCTACAAGAAAGTTGGATTTGTGAAATTTAACCTGGGATAATGAAATGTGTAAAACCAGCTGGAAGACAGTTCAGTCCTTCCTTCTTTCTCTGACAGAACATACCAGATCCAACTAGCTCAAGCAGCCACACTAACTCTGCATCAGCAGCAGAAGAGGAAAACGCCACAACAGAACTAGATTGCAGGGTTGAAGGAATCACTGGCACCTCAGCCCGTCTGCTGACAGAGGTCAGTGCCCTAATGACGGAAACAACAAGCAGATTCATCCAAATGATCAGTAGCTGCAGCCCCACAATACTCAAATAACAACAACAGGGTTTCTCAGGCCAAGAATGTAAAAATCACCATAAGAAAGTCAATAATCACTTCACTTTAAACTTTAAAAGACCTGCCTCTCTCTCTCTGACAGCCTGTGCCCAAATCAACAAACACTCACCAAGAAAACACAACAACAACAACAAGAGCAGCAGCAGCCTCCACAACAAGAGAAGATCCCAGTGTAAAAGGAAGCTCTTGCATTTCATCTCATCCAGTAACAGAGGTCGGTGCTCTCTGAACAGGACAACACACAAACACACAAACGCACAACAACCAAATCCATATCGAAGCACATGATTGTCCAGTTAGCATGCTAACCAGCTAGCTCCGACCAAACTTCTATTGTATGCAGAGGAGAAGTAGTGATAGAAGTGGAGTTCACATCTGTGTTTGCACGTTCACCAT
This sequence comes from Selene dorsalis, assembly GCA_900303245.1. Classification (NCBI taxonomy): domain Eukaryota; kingdom Metazoa; phylum Chordata; class Actinopteri; order Carangiformes; family Carangidae; genus Selene; species Selene dorsalis. Next base: position 34,564 of record OMNW01031785.1, read on the forward strand.
CAAACTTCATGTTTCTTCTGGACTGTTAACTTAAACAGCTGCTTATGCTAACGTTAGGTAACATGAAAACAAATTTAGCTCCTTTAAAAGAAAGATTTAAATCCAATCCGGAAAACGAAGGCAGTGTTCTTTACTGGATTAAGTGTCTCATGTTTCAGGCAAAGCGGTTTTCAGCCACCACAGTTCAGCAAACAGCCGTCCAACCACAGGAACAAGACAGGGAGCGTCAGAAACCATCACAGGTACACTGCTAATGCATCTGTTGTGTAGTGTATCAACGGCAATGTCCATCAGTCTGAAATATCTTACTAACCGCTGTTGTGTGTTGCCATCAGTGTAAATTAATCTCTTTGAGGTTTAGACTGACATCTGATGTCTTTCTGCCAGACTGGGCCCAACTCAACAAGTACCGACCAAGCAAATACAACAAAAGCCACAACAAAAGAAGATCCCAAACCATGTATGTAGTGGCATGGGCTATTAAACACAGGAAATTTCTCAATATTTAGGAAAATCAATCACTCACGGTCTTTTCTTTACAGACTGTGAAACTGCTGAGCCGGATTTCTCCGCAGCCATGACGGTACAGTCGACTCTTGACTTAGAAAATGTTGTATTGAAAATTTTTCATCACAAGCAGCCGGGTCCATGTTGTTTACTTGAAGCCCACTTGTTTACATTATCCACGCTGTTTAATGGCTGGTTTCTTTGTTTATAGTTTAGCAAATGTTTGGGTCGTATCAGTCTGGTACAAGAAACTTAAGACCCAAAATGGGGGGCGGGGGGGACACAAAGGAGGTAATCAACCACAGGTGTAAGACAAAAGGGTGGGGCGGGCAATCCACAAGGAGGGAAAGAGAACAAATACAGGAAGTAAATTGACCTTGAGATACACATGGAACTTCAAAATAAAACAGGAAATGATGCAAATATCTAAGCATAAAAAGTCCCCCGACCGGCAGATTGTGACATTATCATCTGAGTCCTTGTACTTAAAAAATGGTTATAGGTGAGGGAGCTGGCCCAGATGTTTTCAGCTACCACAACCCAGAAAACAGCAGGTCGACCACAAGGGAAACACAAAGAATCACAGGTTGTACACCCTCTACAGATCGTTTCACTTCCCCATGGTGGCGGTTTTCTTCTTTCTGACCTTGTGTGTTGGCATTAATGTATAATATTCTTCTAAAGCTGTCTTTATTTGTTGTATACTTAAGTTTCGCATATGTTTCAGATGAAGCCTCTGCCTCTGAGGTTTCCAGCCACCACAGCTCAGAAAACAGAAGTCCAACCAAAGCAGAAAGACAGGCAGGACCAGAAACCATCACAGGTACCATACTAGTGTGTCTATTTTAGTTTATCCATGGGAGTGTCCATTGGTATCGGTCAACCACTGTTGTGCAGCCTCAAATATTTAAACAAGTACTAGATGTGTTGACATTTAGTCTTCTGCATATATGCATCATCTCCAGAGAATTTGTTTCAGCTGTCATTGCTGATCTGAATCACCTTTCACACAAAGATTCAACAACTCCCCAGATAGGACAATAAATCTGCTCCATACTAACACGCCTGTTTTTTTCCGCCTGGTTCGTCTGCATGTATCTGGCTCGTATACAGCATTGATTTCTAAATTGCTAATGCTACATCTGGCCCAGTTGGCACGCATACAGAAGATTGCCCAAGGGTCAAGTCAAAGCATGTGTTGCACCAAGAGTTTAGTAAAGTTTTTTTGTCTTTTACATTGCCAGGCTTTGCTTTTGTACGTTTGACATCAGTGTGAATTAGATCTGTGCCGCTTCTCCATGGTTGTTTGTACAAAACAAGACATTTTATGTCACTGTGACAGTGACATTTCTATGTCACTGTGTTTTATGTTTCTTATCCTCTTTTTTTTATTTACTCTGGTGTTTCCTTACTTTCCTCAGTCAAATTGTTGAGTGTGAGATAGCATTGCCTCAGTATTTTTAATTTCTCAGTGTTTTTAATTGTTGTTAATTCTGCATGAGTACATAATGTGTGTGTGTGCTTTCTTTCTAAAGCACTGTGGACTGCTTCTCCATGCATGAAAAGTGCTCTATGAATAAAGGTTGATTGATTGATTGACTGTATTGGACCCAGTTTACAGTTTTCTGACATCACAAGTTGTTACCCTAGGATATATAACACCACAAGTATTGAATTATACCTCACAGGAAAACCATGCACTGGAATTGACACTGCATTAATCAGTTTGACAGCAAATGCCTCATATATTAAAACTCTGCCTCTTTTTAACAGGCTGTGCCCGAGTCAGAGGGTAGTAACCAGGCAACTGCAGCAGCAGAAGCAGCAGCAGAAGCAAAAGCCACAACAAAAGAAGAACTTGCATCATGTATGTAGCAGTATGGTGCGTTCAAAGACAGGGAAATTGCCCAATAGTTAGAACATGAAACTGGTATTTTCCTCTTTATTTCCAGTGAAAACTACTCATCCTGATGTCTCAACTGGCCTGAAGGTAGAGAAACCTCCTGATTTACTGGAGTATGCTATGGGGTAACACAACCTCATTTTCGCTTTCTTTTTAGTTAATGTAATTGTAATTTGAGTCTGAATGTTTGACATGTTTCAGGTGAGGGAGCTGGCCGTGATGTTTTCAGGAACCACAACCCAGGCAACAGCAGGACGACCACGGGAGAAAAAACCCCTGTCACAGGTCGAACACCTGTTCACTTCATTGTTATGACAGTTGTGAGAGGCCTGCTGGAACACCGGGATGATCAATGTTGTATTCTTGTATTTTCCTGACCCATTTATTTGTCACATTTCTGAGTTGTGATATGCCAACTCTCCTACAGCAGCTCCATGATTTACTATGATACTGAACCGAACTTTCTCATATGTTTCAGGTGAAGCTTCTAGCTCGACGGTTTTCAGCCACCGCAGCCCAGCGAGCAGCAGTCCAGCCCAAGGTGAAGGAAGCCTATAGCAAAGTTAGACAATATTTTATGACAAGCCTTTTGGATCGGAGGAGAAACATCTTTGAGAATCAAAAGAAGTCCAGTTGCTTCAACTTAAGCACTTCATAACTACAGACTATGTCTTTCTCTGACAGAAGGTGTCAGATTCACTAGGTGTCACCGCTAACATGACCCCTGCTGCGGCAGAAACCACAACGGAAGATGTTTCCAAGTCATGTATGGTGGTTTATTCAAAACAGGAAATTGATAGATAGATAGAAGAGAATTGAAGAAATGAAGCTGACAGTGACTTTTCTCTGTTTGAACAGCTCGTGAAACTGCAGAGCTCTCAGATTTCTCAACTGGTGTGAAGGTACAGCTGATTTTTTACTTCAATTATTCAATTATTTTTTGAAGCTGTTGCATGCACTCTTTGGTTTAATGTTGGCTTCTTACTGGTTTCACTTTACGCTGAGTGTTTAATGTCTTCCAGGTGAAAGAGCTGGCTCGGATGTTCTCGGCTGCCATAACCCAGAAAACAATCTGACCAAAGGGGAAAAATGTGTCTGTGATCTACTGTAAATCTTATTTTACTGTCTCCAGGGCTGAAAAGACAAAATTACAATCAAGTAGTAAATCTTATTTTCATGTCACAATGGCGCCACTATGAGCCAAGGAGTCACCACTGGTTAGTTGCGAAAGTATTTTTCCCATCTGTGTTGCCATTTGATGTTTTTCTTTACATGATATCCTCAATATTAGCTCTGCTTAGCATAAACACCGGGCTTTCAGATAACACAATAATCCTTTAGCTTTACGCTTCACACACCTGTTTTAATTATTTTAAAGAAGTCTTTGGATTCGTCTCTAATCTGTACACGTTGGACTGGTCAAAATACAGCACCCATGAGGCGTGGCTGTCGTGAGAAGAAACCAGTCAGATGTTTGAATAAGGGTGGTGGTGGTGAGTTCATGTGCTTTATTGAAGCTCCTGAGTATACAACAGTCTGTCAAAGCTACTTAACCACATGCTTTTGGCCAAAGTTCACAAGCAACAAAACACACCACTGCTTGATACTCTGAGATGTTTCACTTCAAATAAAGCCACATATAGCTTTATTTTGTCTGATATGACCAGTGGGCTAATGTTAGCAAACCTACTGTATGTACTGCAACTGTATATCTGTTCTTTGCTTTATTGTATTTTAGCTAAATGCTAACTGCTAATTGGCTAAATATCAGACAGTAGGTTATCATTATCTCACAAGTGCCATAGGCTAATTTGACTGTTTCACTTTAAGACTTTAAAATATGTTTTTATCATTTTGTTTTCATGGCTGGGTAGATATAGTGTTGGAAAACTGATGTGGAGTCAGTTTTACACATAACCCATTGTTTGTGTTTACATCCTGTATAAGACTGGCCCACACTTGACCTTTATAAATGTATTACGATATTTACCTGCGTTTATTTCAATGTAGACTCTTAATGCAGTGGTACGTCAAGAAGTAAACAAAAACTATGACTAATTGGTGTACAGGGTATAGATATTACCCTGGGTGTTAATTCAAGGTAAATGCACAGTGCCTACGTTTGGTTTAGCATGAAACGAAACTGAAAAAGTAGATGGTGAAGAGAAAAGGAGCGACAGGAAACGACGGATCATTCAGTCAGAGGAGCAGAGAGCAGCAGCAGCAGCAGCACAGGAAGGTAGGCGACTGCGCATCTGCTCTGATGTTGTCATTTTAAAGTTAGATACGCTCTGTGAAATCGTCATTGATTATATGTTACTTACATGTCAAGTTATGAAGGGATATAAACAGGGAAAGTTATATGTTGCTGCGGAAGGATAATCTAATGTATAATGGTGATGAGGGACAAAATTTTTATAACTTGAATGTGGATTTGAGATGAGTGTTTTTTTTTTGTTTTGTTTTTTTGTTTTTTTCAAAAGACCTCATTTTATTTGCATGTGACAAAATGTCATGTCAAAGAGCAATATAGGTGTAACTCGTGACCTTCCCAATGTTTTCATTACGGACTAAATGTAGCAGAACTGGGCAGGTCTATAATACAAACCTTTAAACCAGAGGGCTCTGGGTGTGTACAAAATAAAAGGAACAAGGAAGCCCATAGGTTATTTTTAGATTCACATGTGTGAAGTTAATATTAAGTCCCAAGTCCACCTGTGTTTATTATGCAATATCAGAAAGGAGAGCAGTATTTTTTTTCTTTACATTTGGTTTAAAGTGATATTGTAAATTGCCTGGGCTTGTTGTGTGATAATAAACTTTGACCGGACTGATTAGAGATCATGACAATTCCTTGCTGGTTTTAGCTTTATACCAATTTGCACCAGGAACTATTCCAGTTTAGTGCAGCAGAGTGTGCTACATACTCAGTGCCGCTAGAGGGCGACCAAACACCCTCTAATCTCAGTACACATCCAGGTTGGCATCACATTAATGATTGTAAATTGCAGTATTAAGAGAACAAAGCAGAAGATTTAGAGATTTTCCAGTAGATCTAACAAAGATTTGTTTTCTCTGATCCATGTGTACAGACACCTGACACAATCAACATGAGCCTCCAGGTTTGCCACTGTGGCTGGAACAAAGTTACGACCTACCACGGCCTGAGAACTCACCAGGGGAAGAAGGGATGTACCCCAAAGGGAATGCACATCCCAGAGAACAAAGGATTGATTTTCCTCCCCCCCTTTACCATCATGTCGCCTGAGCTGGATATATCAACCACCCCTTGGAACTATGGTGAGTTTCACCCAGTTGATTTTGTGTCCTCATCCTTAGTAACTTTAAATGCTCCTTTTATATCCCCCAAAAGATGCATAGAGACACTGAAATAAGTGTTCCCATTATCCCTCAAACAGACTTCAAGCTGAAGGAGATGATGAACATCCCAAAACAACAACTGCATGTCTGGAGAAACCCTGACCAGACGGACAGCACACCACTCAGCAGTACTGAGGACAATGGATGGAAAGTGAACAGTTCCCTTCCTCAGGTAACTTTTATGACGCCTCCAAACACACCGGAAGAGCCTGCCATGGATATGTTTTCCACCAAGTCAGGTGAGTTTTACTCCAGTGCCCTTTTATAATGAATCTATTCATAAACTTATCAGGAAGTAACACTCAAAAAAACAAAGAGCTGGGTTTTTAACTGAACTTCCCTGTTTCCTTGCAGTGGGCGAAATTCAGCAGCTTATGATACAAATGAACGGAAGCCTGGACAAAACTCATCAAGCACTTGATGCACAGGTACAATAAATCCTGATATGACAGCATATAAACAGTCAACAGATAGTTTAATGATTGTAAAAACACAGCTTGAATAGTACAAAAGTTCTGTTGAATGAACATGATAACTTCTTCAGGTGCTTCAGACCTTCCCCAGCCAGATGTATCCTGCAGCTGCAGTTACAGTGAAGGAGACGAACCAGCCATGTATGTATTGCAATTGCTGTAATGCACAACAAAACAAGAGCATACAAATGGAAGCAATTGAAAGCAGCTTTGTTTGGCACCATCTTTCCCTGCAGTCTTTGGGACTCCTCAGCGCTCTCAACCAACCACCACCAAGTCGGACAAAGCTCGTCGAGCGCTTGATTTCTCCTCTGGTGCCCAGCAAGATGATTCGTTGTCTCAGCGTCATGGCGGGACCCAAATCCAGTTTAATCCTGTGTATCATGTAAGTAGGACTAGTTCAAGTTAAACAACAGAACCATTGAGGCCCATTTTTTAGATCACATTCAGAATTAATGATTGTATTCCTTTTAGTTTCAGCAAGTGCTCACAGAGCTTCCACCAAATACAGCTCAGGAAACAACAGTCTGTCCGAATGAGAAAGAGTTGGAGAAAGAGCAAGAGAGAGAACAGCAGAGAGAACTGGAGATAGAGCGAGAGAGAGAACGACAGAGAGAGCTGGAGATAGAGCGAGAGAGAGAACGACAGAGAGAGCTGGAGATAGAGCGAGAGAGAGAACGACAGAGAGAGCTGGAGATAGAGCGAGAGAGAGAACGACAGAGAGAGCTGGAGAAAGAACGAGAGAGAGAACAACAGAGAGAGCTGGTGAAAAAACGAGAGAGACAACGGCAGAGGGAGCTGGAGGCTCAAAAACAACTAAAGGTACCACCCTTGATTCCTTAAGACTTTGTAAACCTTTGGATTTT
>OMNW01031793.1:9112-28480 GCA_900303245.1 Selene dorsalis
TATTGGAATCTAAATTTGAAATATTTTAAAATTAAGTTTTTTTTTTTCAAAGAAACTAGTTAACATTTAGATATTTATTCAGTTATTTTGTAGCAGCTGGATCACCCTGACCAAACAACACATCAAAGTGGGTCACTGCATTTCATGAATGTGTAATATTTGTAACATAGTGAACAATGATGTTTAGCTTGAGCCCCACAAGACGAACTGTCCAAATACAAAAAGGCTAAGTATTAAATCTCCCTGTTGTTTCCCTTGAAACATTCAGCTCTGACTATACTGTACACGTTAAATGTTTTTAAATTATTTAACGAAGTTAATAAATGTTCTACCTCCTTTTTTAAAGCATTCCTTTCTCAGTCACTTTCAAGCACAATGTGAACAGATTCAAATAACCCAGGGCTTGTGTAATTAATGTTTTACTGATTTTCTTCTTTTGTACAAAACGTTCTAAGAAAACACGACTTTTTCATCTAACAAGTAAGAAAAACAAATAAGCTTTCACAGAGATGATCATAACAAAACATTGTTTCCACCGGATAGATAGAAAACAGCTTTCAGTGGAAGAGACGTGGGAATGTGGCTCAGAAATGAGCAGTTACTCTGTCGATCTCCAGGAGGTCGTCCAGGATCTGAGAGAGAAGACAGAGGGAATAAAACGAGAGCAAGACGAGGAAGCTGCCTGCTTTCTGTTCTCTGTTAGTGAGCGTACTTACTATGTCCTGAGTGGTTCCTATCTTCTTGGCCAGCTCGCTGCGCTCCATGGTGCTGAGGTACAAGTACTTGTTGAGGAGTTCTCCATCCAGGATGTTCCTCACAGCGTTCTGCAGGCTGCGTCTGTCGCTGTGGAGCATCCTGGACACGTGAGAGACAACCATATCGCATCATCAGTAATCAACAGCAAAACTTAGTATGATTTCATCATTGCACGGTGATGTCTAATGTAGGTCTACTGAACCTGAAGGCCTTTGGGTTTAGACCGGCATGATGAGGCAGCATGGTGGTCAGAGCGTTCTGTAACATGAGCAGCCTCCGGTACGTCTTCTCCTGCATGGGGAGGAGAAGGCCCACCCCTCCGTCTAAGGTCGCTGTGGGAATGCAGATAACGAAGGCAGTTCAATCCACGTTCAACATGCTGGTGGATGCTCAGAGTCACAAATGAAACAGCCAAATATGACAGTTTGTGTGTTTTATTTAAATATCTATTAGACCCATTAATGCCTGATTGACAAACACATGGTTTCTGTCTGCACCAGTCTACCAGTGCTGTGAGATCAGACACTGGGTAACACAGTCAGATTCAAAGAAGCCCAGTTGTTGGAAAAGTAGCCAGAGTTTGGAGTTGAAACAAAGGTCATTACTAATTCAGGTGGGTGTTGCTGGGAGGAAACATGTCCCCCCAGGACAGAACAAAGAATCTGGACCTCAGGTCTAACCTGCCTGATGAGATAAAGACATCTGCTTTTAGACACTGTCTCAACACATCTCACTGGAACTTCTTCCCACCTCTCTCTCACAGGTTGCCCCCCCCCTCCTCCACCTCCTGAATCCTACTTGTGAGACAGGACTCTTCTCTTCTCTTACCAAACCATGTGATGTGCTTGTTGTCCCAGGTCAGAGACTTCTTGCTGCCTGCGTCCAGCGCTCCTCTGCACGGCATCCGCCAGAACGTGTTAATGTTAGCGCCGGCGTTGAAGTCTGCTCGCCTCAGCAGACGCATTCCTCCAAAGCTCTCTTTAGCTGCACACACACACACACACGCCACAAATCACATGACATGCATTTGACACTAGTTACATGACATTACATGTGAATATGTGCTTGCAACAGAACGACTCACCTTCAGGTAAGTACATGTACACGTAGAGATTCTTGTCTCGATCCGACACTGAGAGCAAAAAAAAAAAAAAATTAGAAGACAAGGACTTCTTTTTTTGTTTGTTTGTTTTTTTTGCAAACTTAATTGAATTTTCCCCCAAAAGACATTAAACACATTACCCAAGAATCCCAGCTGGTTGTTATCCACCATGAATTCGATGCTGTAAACCTCCAGGGGCTTTGCATCCTGGAGCCAAAACAATAAGAAAACAGTCAAATCCCAACAAAGGAGAGTTATCTCCAGCTGCCAGACCTGCTCTCTCCAAGATTAACTCCACTGAACCCACATACCCAGAGGAGCCACGGCATCAATACTCACTTGTACATCTTATTCAATAAACACTACACTGCTTGTACAGCAGCCCACAGGTTATAGTTACTCTCCCTCTGCTCTGCTGGTGTGCTTCCTCTCCTGCCTCAACCCAGACTCCACTACTATCGTTCTGCAGTTTGTTGCTCACCCTGCTGACGAGTGACAGCGTCTTGCTCTCCTCCTGGTAGCGCAGCAGCGAGATGCTCTTCATCAGGTCTGCAGCCAGGATGAAGTTTTTGATGCTGAACATCTGGTGGATGTAGAGCTGAGTGTCGATGAAGGCCATGCCCGTCAGGTCGTTGTCCTTCAGGACCCACAGGAAGATCTGCAGGGAGCACAGAGGACATGAAGCGATGCGTTCATCTCGTGATGATGCTGAGGATTTTACACCCTGTTTAATGTTCTGTAGCTAGACGGAGTGAGACTGGAGTGTTTGGACTAAATGCTGCGGGGTGAATCTGAGTTGCTGTGGTGACTGTGTTGACACCTTCTGTCCGATGGCTGACACCAGGTATCCGTTACAGTGACACAGAGCAGTCACCGGCCCCTTCTGCTCCTTCTCGTACAGCACTTTGAACTTGTTCTTGGTGAGGGGCTGGCCCGGCTCCGGCACAACTTCAATCACGTCCAGGATCAGAATCTGAGCACAAGAATGGAATTTTGAAATGAGGCAGGTTTCTTTGAGAGGACTGACAGTTGGAGGCTTCTGGTCTGAACAGAGAGAGGCTGCGTGCTGCTCACCCGGCCCCTGCAGGTGACCTCCTCCCCCTGCATCAGACAGGTCCCTGCTGCGATGTAGCCCTTCAGTCCTGACACCGTCTCCTGACTCCTCAGAGCCACCGTCTTCATGCAGGTCACGTGCTCCCACTCCTCCAAGTCAATCCTGATGGGGTCAGAGGTGTTGAGGTGAAGTTAAGGTGTAACCACACTCACCATTTCTATCCAGAATATAATGTGCTTCAGTGTTACAGTAGGATTATTCAGTTTGGTAAGTGCTGCTCTGACCAGCACTTATTAAAGGGTGAGGTCATTGCTTGGTTTATTCATTGGTTAAGTTACATGGACACCTGACAGGGCAGTGGAACAACAACCAAAGATACAGACAAAGGAACACGCCAACCCCAACACACACACGCACACACATCATTTGCAGTTGGAAAAAGTTAATAAAAGTTGATACTTCAAATGTCACAGTCACTGCAGTACTCAAGATACTGCAAAATGTTTCAAGTTGCAATAACATTGTATTATGACTGGTCCCCACACACCTGTCTGTCTGCACTCAACATCTTATCTTCATTAATTATATTTAAAAAAAAAAAACTCAGTCAATAACCAACACAAATCATAAGCTCCTTAGTGGAGTTAATGAGAAAAGTCTTGTCACTGTGCAGATAGTGCAGCTTCAGTGCAGCAGCAGGTCACTGTCAGCTCACACTGTGTGTTCAAGCTGCATTCATCCTAATACCTCACACAGAACCCAAACACAGGTTCATCAGCCTCGGTGTATTTCTTAATCTGGGTGTTGATGGAGTTGTCATGTGCTCACCTCTGTTTCTACTGACACAAAGCTCAAGCTGTCTTAGCTTCATATGACACATCAGTGAACAGAAAGCACAGCTGGCCTCGCAGCTGATCGACTGACCGACTGACAGAAAACCTATGATGACACATTCTCACACCACCAGTGCCTCTGCACCTCAATAAGTGAGAATACAACTGTGAGGTCAGCAGTCTTCCTCCTAAGAGTGGAGCTACTGAACCAGACTGAGACCATTTAAAGACTCAGGAAACCTCTGCAGGTGTTTGGAGTCAATCAGCTGATTAGAGAGTGACATCATGAGGTTACAATAGTGAACTTTTCCACTATATTCAGATTCTTTGATTAACTGAATTTAGTATTTTCATTAAATGTAAGCCATAATCATTACAATTAAAAGAAATAAATACATGAAATATTTCAGTCTGTGTGCAATGCATCTATATAATATATGAGTTTCACTGTTTGAACTGAACCACTGTAATAAATGAACTTGTCCATTATGTTCTAAATAATGTGCCTGTAATACTGAGACAGGGTGAGGCAGACATACTGATGTGCTTCAGCCCCTCAAAGAGCAGCACCCACAGCAGTAGTTAGTAATAACACAGTGTTAATAAATGACCAGTGACCTGGAAAAGTGACCTGGAATTTCTAACAGATGTTTACTGAGATGAGGAGAAGTGGTCATGTCAGACTTAAGTGATGGCTTACAACTTCGATAAATGACCCAAGATTTTCTATTAATCCACACGGTCCTGTAACAGCAGCACAGAGCCTCCAGGACACCCTACAGTAATGCTGGCACGAGGCTGTGTGGACCTCTTCATTCACAGGTGCCTGGGTCTATTAAAGCCATGGCTCTCTATTGATTTTACAAACTGCACTCTTGCTCTTCAAAGGGGTTTAATGTGTAAAGAAAGCAGCGTTTACCTTGTGTTGGGAATGGCCTCCCAGCTGACTGGAGAGATGAGCTGGATGGAGAACTTCTCCTGCTGAGGGTTAATGTACCGTTCATCTGGAGGTGATGGTGGAGAAACAACAGTAAGAGAAGCAGTTTGTGAGTGAACACAGAAGTAAGTGGTTGGTTCAAGAAGTCAAAACCAAATATGACTAATTACAACTTAGTTTAAACAGTTACCTAAAAATTATAAATTGTTACAAGTGTAGCTTAAAGCTTTTTATGAATAAGTGAAGTAGTTCACTAAGTAATTTACAAACTCCACTGAAAGAGCAAAATAATAATGAATACATGGCTGAAAAAGACTCTAAAAGTTATTATTTTACAAGTGAAATATGAAGCTAAAGAAATGTATAAACAATTAAAATGGTGGCTAAAAGTAATCTCTAAATTGTTGAATTACTGTGGTTAGCTAAAATAGTAGATACACAATTGGTTAAAAGTAATAGATAGATCACATAGTACCTACAGGCCATTGGTAAACAGTTGAAATACTGAGCTAATTAGATGTTAAAATGTTTGATAGTTTCTCACTGTTGATAAAAGTAGTTTCTGAACAGTTTAAATGTAGCTACAAGTAATAGATGAATGAAACAGTGTCTAGAGGTGATGTAAGTAATGGATAAATACTGGATGGATGGATGGATGGATGGATGGATGGATGGATGGATGGATGGATGGATGGATGGATGGATGGATGGAAGTAACTTCAAACAGCTGAGATAAATAGCTTAATGTAATGGGTAAATGGAACAGCTAAAAATAATTGAAGCTATTGAAATATTTATGTAAACATAAGTTAAAATGTTAAAACAGATTAAAAAAATTGATTCCTCTCCAATTTTTTGATAAAATAACAACAATGAGAAGAACACATCTGGTTGTGTGTATGTGTGTCAACTACAGCTGTGTGTGTGTGTTCATGTCCAACCTCTTTCTATGATTTCGTACTCCTTCTCCTCTCCTGTCATTCTGGGGATGCGTGTGCACGTCTCTTTCACGCTGGTGCACACGGCGTACACCTGAGGAGGGAAAAACCCACAGTCACACACAGAAACTTCACATCAAAGCCTAATCCTTTCAAAGTCACCCTCATTGATTTTTCTCTCTCGCAGTCAGAAAACTTAAGAGGCCGGAGGGCTTTTCATCTTCAACTTTCTCAAAGCAGCCCCGATCGAAACACTTTTTTCTTACTTTTTTTTTACACTATTTTGCATCATGTTATGCAAGTGGAGGTGTGCGGGTACAGAGAAAGCGTTAGAGGAGCCTTGCCTTAGATTCCACGTGGTAGGACACGTAGTGGACGGTGCATCTCAGCGGAATTTTCCTGACCGGCCAGGGGGCATCATAGGACAGATATGTGGGCAGGACGCTGATCCTCAGCTCCCCCTGCGGGAAAACACACACACACACACTATGAAAACTGTTTGAGGTGAAAAATAGATGAAAGAAATAGTTAAAAACTGATTTAGTCTTGTTTAAGCAGCTGTGAAAAGCTTTGAAGACAGATGGAAAGTGATTTTAAGTCCCTTGTTCTATGATTTTCCCTGGACAGTCTCAGGTGACTGGCAGTGTGCTGTGTATACAGCAGGGAAAATAAGTATTGAACACATCAACATTTTTTTCAGTAAATATATTTCTAATAGAGCTATTGACATGAAATGTTCACCAGATGTCTGTAAGAACCTAAGTAATCCACACATACAAAGAAGTCAAAACATATATGTCCATAAATTCAGTTATGTGTAATAAAGTGAAATGACACAGGGAATAAGTATTGAATACATGAAGAAAAGAAGGTGCAAAAAGGGATGAAAGACAGTATTTAGAAAGTAATCCTGTCCCCTATCAGTGCTAATTAATATCAGCAAGATTTCTCACAGAGGAGTCCAAAGAATACTCAGAGGAGTTGTCCAAGAGCTAAAGACCAGTCAGAGAGAGATTTAGAAAGACCTGGAATGAGCAGGTAGTTGTTTCTCAAAAAAAAAAAAAAAACCCAACAACAAAAACAAAACAAAGAATAATGCACTCAACCATGGCCTCACCATGCAAAACTCCATTGTGTTCAATATTTATTTCCCTGCTGTATCTGTTTGTTTTATAGGAAGTCCAAATACACCACATAATGTAAGGTGAGGCGATAATAACGAATCCTGAGCTTCACACCTTTAAATTTGGTGGTTAGGGTGGTAAGATGAGCTGGCTACAGCCTGCCGTGTCATACAACAACAGGTGAAATACAATTTCAAACCGCACCAGCAGGATTGTTGAATGACAAAATGATCTGAATTCTTATAAATATAAATGTAATAATACATGAATAAGTCAGGTCCACATTGTGTTTCTGTTTAAGTGGAGTTTCCCTTTCTAAGAGGAGAGAGCTCCCACATCATCACAACCAAAGTGAGGCTGTACCTGTTTGTTGAAGTACAGGAAACCTTTGGGGCAGTTGATGTTGTGAAAGGGTGAGAAAGACTCGATGGAGCCATCGATGGTCATGGGGTGAAGCCTCATTGCCCCCCGAGAGGTGACCAGCATCCAATGAGGAGACGGACCACAGATGAACACCTGTGCCAGAGGCAGATGTGAGAAATGACTTAGGGATGTTACAGTTCTCCAAGTGTGGATTTTGGGGCTGGAAACCTGAAATAATTTTTTTTTCCATTAATGCCCTACTTACCCCTGAGTATCCGGAGATGTCCTCAAAGTATCTGAACCTGGCAATCCGACTCTTCGTGGCTGCAGTGTCCTCCATGGCGCCGCTCTCTGTCTTCTTATCTTTCTTCAGCTTTGATTTCTTTTCTCTGAAGTTAATATTGTGGGGCACCTGTGCAGAGCAGAGGAACACTGGTCAGACTGACTTCATCCAAAGCTCACTTCGGTCAGTCCACCTTTATCAGCGGGAGCTCTTACTTTTTTGAAGCGGACTTTCAGGTTGTTCTGCGGCTGCTGCTGATCGTACGGGAACGCTTCGTAGATCAGAAGCTCCTGTTCCACATGAACCTTGAAAGCAAGAAAACACGTCACACTCTGTTTGAATTCAGTCAGTTTTTCAGCACCAAGGGCCTCAATGTAAAAACTCACCAGTAAATATGGTCTGCTGTGATTGTTTCCAAGTGAAACCAAAGCCACCTCTTTGACCAACGGGATCTCTCCTTGTCGCGTTACTTCCTCCTTTTTACCCTCTCCTTGTGTCGCTGATTGGCCAGAGGAGCTGTCGACCAGCACCCTCTGACCAACTGGGAAGTTCTTCACCAGGAACACTAACCTCCAGTCCGGCAGCTGATAGATCTGTTCAAATGATCAAATACATACTTACTTGGTCACTTCCTTATGCAACAAATGACAGATGATGAGGATATCTATAAGCAGTGCTGCAAACTGTATGTGCAGGAAAATATTCCTGCTTGCAGGTCTCATTCATGTTTTGATGCTGTCAAGGTATCTCTGTTTAAAGCAGACTGTACACCTGTGTAAAACACATTCTATTTCATGACTGTTATTAAATATGAACTTTAAGCTTTCATCATCTATTATTATATGTATTGTGTTGTTTGTTTTTGTGTTGTGTGTCTTGTACCTGGACCATAATACAATTTAACATAACATAACATAACATACATCAATAAATGGGTATGGATTAAAGAGTGATTGCACAGGGCAGGAACAACGTCCTGTGATGTTCCCTTACACAGCGGGATAGAAACAAGGACCATGACAAAGGTGGGTGTAGACTAGCTTCAGCATGCAAATAAAAATACTCTATGTGTGTTCATATATGCTGTACCTCCATGACACCGTTCTCCCTGATGATTATGCACCAATGTGAGGGCTCGGCTTTGCCGGAGCCTCCCTCGCTCCCGGAGGGCGCCGCTGCCGCAGAGCTGCGGTTCATCTCCTCCTTCGCAGACGCCGCGCTGGCGTTGGAGTCTCCGTACAGCATTTCCTCCTCATCGTCCACTGTGTTACTACACACACACGCCACCACAATCAGATACATAGGCCATTTAACAGCTGGTTGGATGCTTCACTGAGGAGGTGACCTCTTTACCTGAGGTCCTGGATGATGGTCTCTGCCTCGGACTGACTCCTGATGGCCGTGTCCTCTTTGACTGAGCAGCTCACTTTGTTTTCAGTGGTGAACATGCCGCTGACGTCTCGGTACGCACACAGTGTGATCACACGAGATTGCTGTGGAGCAAGAGCCGGGAGTTAACTTCAAACAGCTACTGACAATGACTTGTGGGTCTAGTTTCCAAATGTGGGAGTGTAAGGATGCTCTGTATGTATCACCATTAAAGCACGGAAAAAAACAAGTAATAATGTTGAAACTGCAGAAGCAGAGAGCCTGACAGGTTCAGTAGGTCCAGCAGGGGGCAGGTTTGTTCAATAAAAGCCTGCTACGAAGGCTGATGAGCATCATGGACTCACGGTGGGGATCTGTGGTTTCTGCAGGGCCAGTCGATGCGTCTTCCCCAAGTACGAGTCGATCTTGAGCACAAACATGGTGACTACTCCCTCTGCGGTCATGATCACTACAAACGGGTCAGCCACGGAGCAATGCACTATGGGAGAGCCCAGGTCCACGGGGATGAAGTGGAGCTGTGTCACTGAAAGCAGGATTGAGAGAAAGCATGTTTCAGTTTGTGTGAATACAAAATATATTTCCTATCATTACGGCTGTAACGACCAAATGTAAGAATGACACTGTGACTCGTGTTGCATTTTTTTCTAAATCATTTTTCTGGTCTCATTTTACCTCCCTCCAGGAGTCGAATCCCCATGGGTGAGACCTGGATGATGTACTTGTTGTCACCGATGTTTCCAGCGTACACAGTTGGTCCCTGGGTGGCAAAACCACTGGTGTCCAGCTCCATGATCTCCTGACCAGTCTGAAGGATCTGCGCAGAAACACAGGGTTAGACTATTCAAGGACACAGTTTCACTATCGATGTAGTTTCTCTTCTCTGTCTAGAGACTTTTCTATTTTGTACTGACTGCTTTTTTTTTTTTTTAAATACCATGGTCGAATCTTCTCTGCTCAGAATGAGAAAGCCGTGCTTCTTTGTATCGTCCTCTAGGGGAGGCTCTGTCTTCTCCTCCTCCTCTTTCTCTTTCTCCTCCTTCTCTTTTTCTCCCTCCTCTCCATCCTCGCTGGTCTCTGTCTCTGCTCCGTCCTCTGACTCATTGGTTTTCGCAGCCTGGGAACAAATAATATTTAACAGTAAATAAAATGTGAAGAGTTTGATCATTAATTAGTGAAAACTAATTGGTCCCATACTGTATAAAGTGAGATTTCCATTGCTCAGAAACTCTCCTCTGATTGGCAACGTAATTAAACATGTTTTCTTGTGGATCAATAAGAAAACAGTGGAAAAGTGGAAAATATAAGAAAGAGACAGTACTTTTTTTTCTTCCTTGACCTCATTTGCGATGACCGTCCACATGTCGTGGCAACCTGGCAACTCAAATGTAGTGACCACCTGGGGTCGGATGCTTCTCTGAGAACAGAATGGAAATGGTTGAAAGCATTTTAAAAAGAAACAAGAGGAAAAAAAACATCCTATGCGTGTGTCAACTTGTGTCTGGGGTGTTTACAGGCTACTCCGTCGATCTCTGAGGCAGCCCTGGTAGACCCAGAGTTCACTATAGCACCGTCACTGGACCTGCGGCAGACGGCCCTCACGACCACAGGTTTTAGGACGGTGCAATAACAACACTGATGCATGCAACCTATCTACACACACACATGCATGAAAACAACTGTCAAACTGAATATGGAGGAGTTACCTGGAGCACAGACAGTGCACCGTTCTTGCCGTACCCAGAGCACACCACAACCTCCAGGTCAGGCTCAGGGTTGCTCTGGAACTGTGGGTAGCAGGAAATCAAAGTCAGCGAACTCTAATGTAAGTCTGTGGTGACCAATTAGCAACACTGACCAGTCTTCAATGTCTATACCTCTTCTGACAAGAAAGCAGGTTCACCCATGGAGGCATTCGCACAAGGTCCAATGTTGAGTATGCTGTCACACACCTGTAGCAAAACATGGAGAGGACCTCATATTCAAGCTGCATATCGTCTAACTTTACATACAAAGCAGTGCATGCTGTAGGGTTTTGCTACCTCAAAGGAGTAGGTGGCCAGCTGCGTGCCTGACTGGGCCTCACTTCCATACACCTCGATCTCGTCCACCTCATCTGCCAGAAGAAATACGTTATTAAGACCAGACAGCAGATCTCACACATATCAAACACCGAAGTTGAACGTACCGGTCCAGTTGGTGCTCGATTCGACTCTCTTCTTTTTGCTGGGCGGCTCCTCCTGAAATTCATTAGCAGTGATTTAGAACAAAGAGAAGGTTGACGACCAGGTGTCAAATAAAGCAACAATCCCTCAGTGTGTACATTTACTTTGAAAGACTCACACGTGCCTTATCTAAAATAACAGTTGCAACAAGAAATGCATAAAATGAGTAAAAACAGTCATGTATTTGTATTGTATTTCAGCAGCCCATCACACAAACAATATTAAAATCCACATTTCTCATGTTGGCTGACGTACCTGTTTGTCTTTGTCCTTGTCTTTCTCTTTTTCCTTATCCTGTTTTTCTTTGCCCTCCTCTAGTGGCGTCTCCTGAAGTTTCTCTGTGTACTTCAGGAGTAGGGAGTTACCGAGGCGGGAACCAAGGAAGAGGTATCCGGGCTCCATTGTTACCATCTAGATGGGGAAAGCAGATCTATGATTAGATCTACATCCCATAAAAACTCACAGACATGGTACAGATTCAGCGAGCACACTCACTGAATCTGAAGACTTTTTTTACTCTCTGGTAATACTTTGATTGGTGCAAAAATGATAAATTATTCACAATTCAGCATCTCTAATCCTAAAGTACTGGTATTAGCCTTCAAACACTTTCTCAGTCAGACCTAACATCTCCTGCCTTTTGTGTTTATCCTCAGAGACACAAAGGAGAGGTATTTGTTTAGGATGGAGACGTCCTGCATCATGACTGCTGCTCACAGTTTTAAGAAGAACTTACACAAGTTGTCAAGACGCTGGCAGCAGCTTTGTCAAAGTGAAAAGCTCTCACGCTCCTCATACCATCGGTGATGAGGGTTAGCACGTAACTGCAAGACAACAAGGAAACAGTCAGCGAGGAATCACAACCTCTCGACGCTGCTCGTGTATGTCTTATACAATAACTTACATTTCTCCTCCTTTCAGAGAGATGACCATCTTATCATAGGCAATAAAGTCTGACTGGGAACAGTCTAATGTGATCCTCACTTCATCCTGCACACCTATGTAACCAAAACACATCAACGTCAAAAAATGTTGGATGACACTGAGACCAAGTCTTTGTATGAATGTGTTTTCAGATCACAAAGCTTACGCAGTGGGAAGGCTGTGGTCCCAGTTGTCTGGGAATTGAGAGAGACTCCATACGGTGGAACACTCTGGTTTAAATACAGCAAAGAATTCACGGCAAACACCACCACTCCACCTGGAAGGATGAGAGGATGAGATGTGAATACCAAGAGCTGCCAAGTCACACACTTCCAAAAATACATTTCCTCACATCGTGGTGGAAATTTGGATCTAACAATTCAGCAGAAATTGTCTTCATGGCAAAAATGAGCCATAGTGGGCAGACAGTTGATAAACATGGTCAAAAGAGAGAATTCACTAAGCTCACCGATGGGTTTGGGAACAGCCATGACTTGCGTACAGTCAAAGGGCAGATTGCTGAGAGACCAGATGACGGGATGGACCCTCTGCATGATGTTGAGGGAGATGGCAACGATGCTGCACGTGTCCTGACGCACAGCCACACGTCTGAGAGAGAAACAACACAAGTTAAATCAGATCTGGGGGAATCAACCAGATCATCGCACTTAGTAGAAGCTCAGAACATGAAATCAAAACAAAAAGTTGACATTGTAGCTGATGGTGTGTTGGACTGACCCAGGCCATGTTTGGTTAGGCTCGAACAGGATGAGCAGCGTGGGCTCGTAGTAGCCATGCAGGAATTTCATGTCAATGATGTTCAGCAGCTTCTCATCCAGCTCGCGGACATCTATGATGTAGCTGGGTAGGAAACTGGACTTAGGTCTGTAGATGAGATACACAGAGACAGTGGTGTTCAGCATGGTCAGACAAATGTTCGTGAAACCTTTACAGCAGCTGAATAAAAGTGGGACAAGTGCCTCCAGATAAGTCAATAAGGAGGATGTATGGGGGAATGCAGGGGTACCCTTCTCCAACTCCGCCCTCCTGCTCATCAGTTAGAGTGTCTTTTCTGAACGGCAGCACCACAAGTTTGGTGCCGTAAACCAGCATCACAGCACAACGATTCTCTGGATCCACACGGACAATGGGGATATGTACATTTTGTACAAAGCCGTCCTGAAAATTAAACAAGAGTCAAAATTACTGCAAAAACTCATATATTTGCACGTGTAAACCACTACAATTTTGTACAGACATTTAACACATCATCAAGTTTCTACATACTCTGAGTTCTGGCTCCTCAAAGTAATGAAGAGACAGCGTCTTGAGGTCATGTGTCCCAGGGTCATACTCCACTACAGACAACTAGTGAGAATAAAAGCACAACCCAGTGGTCAGTGACAACAGTTTTGAGCAGTTAAAATGTCAGTAAGTCAGTCTTAGACCATAATACCTTGGCATCTTTGAAACTGAGAAGGAGTGCATCCCTGCTGGCACCCACAAGCTGTACACTGGCCATGGACATGACATTGCCAAAGAGAGAAAAGGACGCCACCTGCTCAAGCTTCTCTTTGCGGGATTTGGAATCTGCAGGAGGGGGGGGGGCAGATTGAACACTTATTTTAAATTGATGTAATTTATCAGTAGTAAATTTAGTTTGCTTTGTATGGCATGAGGTGCAGACTTGCCTGAAGACTTGTCAGTCTTGGATGTACTCTGAAATTGAGAAAGTAACAGAAATGTCACATAAATCAATATGAGCATTACGTTTTAAAAACCTGACAGAATGAAACAAGCCTGGTGGACATTCACAGTTACCTCCACATCGTGGATAATCCTGTAGACAAAGAGTTGAGATGTCCCAGCGACAACCAAGTTCTTCTCCTTACTGGAAATAAAGTTGCAGTAGACAGAAAACTCCACTGCAGTGGGGGTGTGGGCTTGTCTGTACACAGCATACATCCTGGATGATTGCTCTCAGCATCTGACAGGTGAGAAAAGACACTTCAAAACCTCTGCACTTTACCACTGATAATTCATCATACACAAAATAAATCAAACGTTCATTCCCCAACTTTCTTCCTGACAACACTGAAGTAGGTTGTAATAACTGGCTAACAGTGTAATGTAATGTAGAGCTAAGATTTAGATATCACTGACGTAAATTACCTACATGTCATATTAAACATAACACTCTGCTGAGCTTTACATAATTCCCGCAATTTATTTGTGAGGAAGAGTAAACTTTTGTATTTTGTTATTAGACGTTGCTTAACATCATCATCTTGGTGTGTATTTCTCCCAGAGCACACATTACGTAATACAATTTTTTACCACTATTTTCTTAATACAGCAAGTTTAAACCCAGCTGTAAGTATTTATGACAGTGATATGAGAAGATGCTCCGGTGGTAGCTTATTTATAATCTACTGAAGGTCGCGTGAGCGCTTTGTTCTGCCGTTGGATTACTAGTAGCTTTCATTCTGATATATGATTTAATTTTAATAAGACACAACGACACATCAACCACCCAGTCATTTGTGATGAGCAGTGTGTGCCTCGTACATAGCTAGCGGTTAGCTTCGGACAACGGATGTATGGATAGCCGGTAACATTAGCGACGTTAGCAACAGGCTAACTGTATTCGTAGCTAGCATACTGGATATCATGGCACAGCATCTGCCCCGGACATAAGTTTTTGGTATGTCTCTGAAAAACATGAATTAAACTTTCAACGTACCTATATCAAAAACGTTATCAGAGTTTGCAGCTTTATTGTTCCTCCCTCTGTCCACATTTAGGGTGCCATACTTTGTTGTTTAGTAACTTAAGCTATCTAACCGATAGCCAGGTAAGCTAACAGTTAGCTATCGCTTAGTTTGCGGCTGCGCGAGGTTTCTTCTTCGGCTTTTTTTTTCTTCTTTTGGGTACATTTGCTGATCCGAGACGTGTTGCCGCCCCCGCAGTTCAAATGCTTCATAGCAGCTGGATTCCACAAGTTTGTCTGTACACTTCAGTGGAAACTATTCAGTTTTGTGCTTTAGTGCAGGATACATGGAGAAATTATCAGGAACAGTAAGATAGATTATTGTCATGTTGAATATTCAAAGCAATGTGCTTCAAATGGATCATTTTTTAAAATTAAAGTCTTCAAAGGCAAGGTTGCAGATCCCCAAGACTACCTACAGTTCAGGGATCCAGGGCAAAATAAGGGGTCATATTTGATCAGTTTCATCGT
This sequence comes from Selene dorsalis, assembly GCA_900303245.1. NCBI lineage: Eukaryota > Metazoa > Chordata > Actinopteri > Carangiformes > Carangidae > Selene > Selene dorsalis. Next base: position 24,279 of record OMNW01031793.1, read on the forward strand.
ACTTTACTCTTGCAGCCTTGTTAAGAATTTGTCAAAAATGTAACAAAGAAAATACATTTTTGTGACACAAAATTATCTGTCATTTAAAGCAAAATTATGACAAGATTGCATTGATTACGCTCAGCTTTTTTCTGTTTAATATAGAAAGTGCATATGGACAAAAACTGGGCATTAAATTACATTGAGGGACCAATATTGGTTGATAGCTATGACTCACTGAACCAGCTGATTCCAATCAGCACAGCTCTACAGCCAGGAAGATGAGCAAATTAGTAAATGCACCTGGTTCAGTGACTGAGCAGAACAAATACATGGCATGGAGATGACTTTTGAAGCCACAATTCCCATCTCTGCTTACAGCACACAGCTTTTTTCCCTTTTTGTTGCTGCTGCATTCAATGGTTTTACCCTTCAGTCTCCCCAGCAAGTATTCTATAGACTTTTTACAAAACAGATAAAGCTCAGTAAGCAGCAAACCCCTGATTGAATCTCACTTCAAGTTTACAAACAGCTGATTCCACACAACGTTCCCATAAAATTCCTTATGGTTTCTCAAATTAATAAGCAGGAAGGAGCAGGAGGACTATAGTATTTTCATGAAATATCAATACAAATTCATTAGGAGTAGATGTGATAGATGCACAAGGCCAGGTAGACTAATGACTGCGATAACAGTAGGTAATGATGGTGTAGTTCTAAATTAAAAAAAAAAAAAAAAAAACTTGCTGCACTATGATGAAGAAAATTGTTCATTCTATTCTTCTTGTTGCTGTTGTGGAGGTTAATGTTCACATTAACCTTGGTAGGACGTTTCTAGCACTGTCAGCAAGCAAAGAACTTCCAAGTAAAAACAGTTAAGAGACCAAGACTTATATGAAACAGATCATTTATGGCTGATTTTATAATCACAATTACAACATATTTTGAAAGCTTTCAAATTTACACAAGGAGTAAACATGAACATGTATGATCACTGCCATGAAACTGAAAATTACAACTAAAATGTCATGCAGTGACAGCTGAGTCACACCTATTTTAAGACCTCACACAATTTAGTCATTCAAGACAATAATATTGAATTGAATGTTTGAAGTTAAGCAAAATGTGCTTTCTGTGCTTAGAAAACTGAGGAACTAAAAGTAAAACAACTCATGAAGACAACAGCAGACTACGAGTGAGCAAGTTAGATATAATCCTTCCTGATCAAAGAAAAAAAACCTGTACATTGTAAGACATTAGCCCTTGATAAATCAAATGCACTTTTTAAAAATCAAGGCAGAAAATTAAAACGACATCTTCATGGTCATTATCTGGTTAACCAGTTTTCTTCAGCGGTGGATTCTCTGGCATGTAATGAGATATTCTGGAATAGCCTGCGTATCATTGAAGATGACGAACATTGTCGGCTTGGTGATGTCATCCGTCACGCTATCGTATCTGAGGGGAATTTCACCAGTCTCCTTCAGCGGGGCTGTCTTCATTGAATGGCAACCTTTAGTGTAGTCTCCTGTTAGAACCTTTGACACAAATACAAACTTGTATCCATCAGCGTTTGGGGGTGAGTACTGATCCTGAACGGACAGCGCAGAGTTGACGGCGAAATACACCCCCTGACCATAGACAGTGGCTGTGTGGAGAAATCATGATGTTAGACATTGATAACCAGGGTGAGACAAACTCAGTTACAAAGCATTATGGTTATTGCTATCTGAAAACTTACCATTCTTTCCACAGAAGCTTCTGTTGAATCCATGAATGCATATCTCCTTCACACTTGACTCACTTGTGCCATGGTAGAGAGTGCGTTCAATATCTGGATACGTGGCTCGTTGCATTATGCTCGCCTTCTTCAGCTTGTACTGATTGTAGAGCAGCCGATTCATGAGCTTCTCCACCTGGAGAAAAACTCCCATGTTATTACCCACCACACATACAATGTGCTGCAAAATATGTCGGTTTTTTTTTTCACCTGAATGATTCGGATCTTGCTGTGGTATTCCTGGATGGTCTCATAGAAACTCTTCACCACGCTCTGAAATTCATCAGATTCCTCATTGACTCTGGTTGCTTCGGGCATGTTTGACAGCAGAGAGTACTCCTCTTCTGTTAACAGATAATTCACTTTTTATCATTTCATTGGGCTTGTGGGTTATCTTTTCAGTCATATCACTTAAAAACACAGATATGGACTCCTGAAACTGACAAGATGCAGTAAAAGATTTTCAGACAGGTCAATAGTAATCTATACGTGAATGAATTATACTGCTGTTTAGATAAGTGTGAACATCCATATACTGTACTGCATGAACTCTAAAACTATAAAAGCCTTACGGCCAGAAACCCAACAAACTTGACAAAATTACCTTGTTGGTACAAAGCTAAACAAAGTGAGGCATGTCTAGCTAGCTTGACTGTCATTCAATTTTTTTAATTTGTTGTAATACAGTGGTTCCATTTTGATGTGTCTGATTCAGATTACATGTAAGGTCAACTAGCAACATCTTCCAGAGTAGGTAAACTGAATGTCACAAATGTATTAACTACCCCTTATATATAACATGGTATATAAAATATAATGTCAGTGATAACGCAATTAAATCAATTGTGGCCCTTCACAAGCCAAGACAAAAAAAAGATGATGACTAAAAAGACCAAAAAATGTTAGGAAGATAAAAACTGCCTTAGCTTCTATTTTATTTTATTTTATTTTATTTTATTTTTTTAACTTGCCACCTAAAATGCTAATTTGTCTTATATTCTTTACTTTGTCATTCATACTTGAGCTTGATTTACCTGGTATGTCCTGGTTCAAATCCCCTAAATTGAGCATCTTCCTGGAGATTTTCATAGATTTGCCAGAGGCTGTGTTTTGTTCTTGCATCTTTTCAAAGCTGATAACGTGGGGCTGATTGTCTAGCAACATATCAACCTTTTGCCGCTTCATCCACCAAGCATTCTCAATGAAAACTGTAGCATCAGGTGAATAGGGAGTTGTGTCTGAGGAGGCTGGATCGTGCTGCACCCACTGGACAGTCCTCAGTATTTCCTTGGTGGATACAGCATTAGTGAACGTCTCCATCAGCAGCTTCACATCCCACACCCCGCCGTGCACAAAGTCTTTGAATCCCGATACAGTGATTATGGTACCTTGAACCTGAACATCGACCGCATGCTTCCTCATGATCATCTCCAAACACTTCTTGTGGTACTCGGACATGTGTCTCACACTCCTGTGCTCCAGCTTCTCTTCCACTTGTCTCTGGGAGACCTTCTTCCCAAAGGCTATGTCCACCCGAATCAGATCACAGCTATAACCTGCAAACACGTCTAACTGGAGGGTGTTGGCTGCCTTGATTGTATCTCGTAAGGAAACATTAGGGTCCTCGCAACCCGCTTGGGGGCTCTTGTGTGTGTCTCTAGAAGAGGCTTCATTCTGGTTCATTTTCCTGGACAGCTCCAGTGCTTGTTCCAGTTGTTTCTCCTCATCCTCCAGGGACCAGTGGCTTGACTCCATTGAGTACTGGATGGCTAAAGACAGCTGGGCTTCTTCCTCCAGACTGCCAGACAGGCCCAGAGCTGACCCACTCGAGGCATTCCCTTCAGTTGAAGGCTGGGAAGCATCTAAAACTATCACATCAGGGGTCTGGTCTGTCAGGCTGGTCGGTTCATCTTCTGTGTACAGGTCCATGCCATCCAAGTCATCCTTCAGTTGTTCTGAGCTGGAAACACCCTCCTCAAGCTTTTCATCAATGACTGAGACGATTCTCTTTGCCTCCTCTAAAAGGCCTAGAAAGAAGCAAGCAGACTCTTTCAAACTGCACAGCACAGGAATTGTATTCCTTTGTCATATGATGAGAAATCAATAAAGAGAGAGGCATTACCTTTATCAGAACCTCCATTACCATCACTTTGCACTGAATCTGATTTTAAGTTTGCTGCATCATCCGTAGCCACTTTCTGAAAGTTTCTGTGGGACATCATCCTCCATGCAGTTTCAAAAACGTCCTGGAATTAAAAAAAACAAACAAACACTGAATGCATCTCCTGCAGGGAAACCAGAATTATTTCACATTTTTATGTTGGATGGCAAGTTCTGACCTAATGTTATGCCGACTATTGTGTAATAAATAGTTCTTGCAAATTAAAAAGGGGTCACATCAGTGACTTTGTAAAAGTTAGGCCACTACATGCTAATTGAGAAT
>OMNW01031796.1:0-13131 GCA_900303245.1 Selene dorsalis
AGGAGGTATTCTTCCACAGAGAGATATGAGCTGTTTGTGTCGTATGTTCACGTATTGGGTCCTGCACTGTCGGAGGTTTTCTCTCTCTGGCTTTTGAGGGCAGTTTCAAAAGTGAACATAAAAAATGCAAATGGAAGTCTGTCCCTTTGATTTGTATTTTATATATTTATCCCTCTGTGCGTTCATGTGTCTGATCCAGGTTTTATCTATTTGAGTATTTGACTGGAGATTTTCACGCTAGAAGTCAAAAAACAACCAAATCAACGTCTGCTTTCAAGAAAAGAAAAAAAAAAACATAAAACCCCGCTGTGAACCGCTGTCTCTCTTTTTCTAGTTTTTTGTGTTTGTTGTGCGTCTCCCACCTTGTGTGTGTGTCTCTGGTTCGCTGTTCCGTGGACTGCTGCGGAGTCGTCTCTCCGGCTTCTTTCCTCCCGGACTGCTGACGCCTCCTCCTGACCCCACTGACCCGAGCAGTGGGGCGTGTGATTTGTTGCTGCGTCACAAATCAAATTACAACAGGACTTATTGTTACTAACAACAAAAAATCAAAATGAAAATGCATGCACTTTATTTTGCACCAGGAAAATATCCGCATTTGGACAAGAAACTCGCTGCTAGTGACACACAAACTTCTCCCAGATTTAGCCTCTGTGTTTCTTGTCCTAACATCTAAAATCAACATTTGTGAAGTGATAAACTCGGGTAATTCAATGAAACTTGTAAAAATAACATTTTGACTTCTGTACTTTTTCAGAAGCTAAGAAAGCTGACTTTAAATGAATATCACATTAAGGGTTGTGGTTGTTTTTCTTGCTGGAGTATCTTTTCATAATGTAGTGAAGCACAGAAGCAGAGTGGTCACCTGTATCCGTTGTGTGCTGGCCCCAGGCTGCCCTTATAAAGAGTGGAGGGAGGGGAGTTGAGTCGGTTCTGTCGCTCTAGTTGTCTCTGTTCTTTTATCTTTTTGGGCTGTGGCTTACTGTACGTCTCCTCTCTGCCTATGTAGTTGGACATCCCATAAACTGGGATGATTTCTAGAAAGGAGAGGAGAAAAGAGGAGAGGATTAATGTCAGACTAAAAAAAATCTCAGCAAAGCTTTTTTTTTTTCTTCTTCTTTTTTTTTTTTTTTAAATTGGATTAATAATTGGATTTTGATTCTCGTTTCTCTGGCAGCAGCCACGAAGCCCAGTCAGCGTGTCCGTACCTGGATCCCCGTACATCGGGGGAAGGTGGTGCTGGTAGTACTGGTGCGGGGGCAACTCTCCTGGGCTGACAGGGGGGTAGAAAGAGTGAGAGTTGGGGATGAAGTGAGGGTGAGCCAAGTAGGGGGGCAGGTGGTGTGTGGGGGACAGGGCTGGAGAGTAAGAAGGAGGGTAACACTCTGGAGACTGGGGGGTTACCACCACCCGGCGGACCCCTGTGGTATCCTCCAGCACCTGTGGAGAGGCAAATAAAGACAGTGGGTGAGAGGAATTTAACAAAATATGTGTATTCCTGGTATTTCACTGATAACAGCTACCAAATGGAAAATGTAGTTCTCCACATTTGCTTTAAGCTCACAGGGCTTTTTTTGTTTATGAGAAGTACATTTCTTTATTTTCTCTCTAGTGATATCAACTGTCATATTTTATCATGGCACTATTCCTTTAAATTTCTGTGGTCTTTAAACTGTGCGTTCTTCTGCAGAAGCAGGTGCCCTGTCTGTCAAATGGTGGATATTTAATACAGAAATTCATCATGCATTTGATTGAACAAGTGAGACATTGTGCTGACAGGATGCTTTGTCTCTTAGAGCTGTGAAAACAAGCGTTGCAATGTTGTCATCAGATGGACTGCAGATTTCAATAACAACGGGTTTCAAAGACTTGCTTCAAATTAACATACGTCCCATACATGTATTCACTTTCACATTCCTGAACTGGGACACACGCACACGCATGCACGCACTCATGCACACGCACACACACACACATCCAAACTATTCAGACACTTTCAAAGGCCTGCATTCCAAGCAGAGAGCAAACACACACTCCCTGCAGAGAGGGGAAGTCATCTGCTGGTCCCTAACAACAACAACAAAACACACACACACACACACACACACCAAATAACACTACCCCAGAACCCCCACTCTTCCTGAGAAGCAACAGATTTGGTGCCAGAGTACGACAGAGAGAGAAAGAAGTGAAAGTATTGAAGGGGTTCAGGAGGGGAGGAAGAGGGTTACAGAACTAATCTGAGTGAGAAAAATTGAGAGAGGGGGAGAAGAGGAGGAGGAGGAGGAGAGGGGAGGAAGGAGGAAGAGGAGGCCCCCCTATCTGCCCCTCATCCCACTTGTCTGCTGCAGCAGGGAAAAACAGAGTGTTTACAGGAAACAAGGGCAAAGTCCTTTCTGCATGAGTACATGTGGACCCGACCTACAAACCCACACATTTACTGGCAACACAACACACAAACACACACATTTATTCCAAATAGTACAAACTGGAAGGGGCCTACACGCACGTGCGCTCGCACACACACACACACAGTCACGATCACAATGAAGCCAACCAGCACAAACCACTGAGGAAAGAAACACACATGCACACACACACACATGCAAAATCCATCTGTCAGTGCATAACTCTCCACCATGGTAGTCCTCTTCCTCCATCCATCCCTTCTCTCGGCCCTCACCCCCCAAAAAAACACTGCCCACCCAGTGCCTGCCTCCCTTATCAGGCTTGTTTATGTAAGAATGACAGTGTTTCCCGCTCACACTTGGCCCGGTTCCAATTAACGCACACACAAACACAAACACACACCTACGACAAGCCAATGACCTGACTACCATTGGCACAGGAGCACAATCCCACCACTGCATGCACACCACAGATGTATTCGTAACCCTATACAAGTGAGGACAGTCCATTTACTTGTGTTGATTGACTAACCACCAGCCACCCACACACACCCACGCGCACACACACATAACCAACTCATCATGTTAAACCAAAACCAAAAATTATAAACATATATATATATAAATAAATATAAAAAAAAGATTGACTTTAAGGATTTGTTTTTATTATTCTGTCCTTGTGAGGACAGCTGAGAGCGACCACACTCATGTATGAGAAGGTCTGAGAAACAAACACCTCCCAACTCCCACAATTCAGCACATTCCTGCTCAGTCTCTGCTGGCAGAGGAGGCAGCTTGGACACTTGACTTTCTATAGACTACAATAGTTGTCTGATGCACAGCTTTCTGTGTGGTTTGTTGGAGCCAAGCGCTCCACAAATAGCCTGCCTTCCATCACATTAATGCTTACCATTCTTTAATAATGACCACTTGACCCACTTATGATAGTTCTTCATGAGACATAAACACTGTTCTCCAAACTCCATCAATCATCTCCCCTCAAGATTTGTTTCATCTTTTTTTCATCATTTTTTTTGGGCTCTAAACACCATCATTTTGATTTCATTTTCCTTCATTCAATTCCAGGAATTTTCCAGAAACAAGCATCAGTGCGCACCCAATTAAATAAAAGACTGAATATATTTTTGTCCTCTGAAAAGACAGTAAATCATGACACATATTTCATGCTTTTTAATAAGAAAAATGTGATTTTAAGAGTCAATACTACATCACATGTCGGATTAAGAAACTCTTTCTTGACCAGAAGACTGGCTAATTCATTCACTAATTAGATGCAGTCGCACACTCGTGTTGGTCTTTCTCTGTGTGCGACTTCCACACAATACGAATAGATGAAAAAACAAGAACTGTCTCGAGAGTATCAGAAAACACACAAACTAACCTGTGAGATGTATCCCGGCGGGACGTGGATGGGGGGGATTGACCCATTCGGGGACATCATGGGAACCTCAGCAGGACCTAAAAAGGAGAGGAGAGATCAGTTATTTGTTTGTTTATTTATTCAACCCGGTAAATCCTTATTTACATAATCAACAGGACACATGCAGGGAGACAGACACAGCCAAACACACACAGACTGAAGAGAAGGGCAACACAGATGTGTATTTCACAGTGTCTGTTATTCGTGTGGGTCAGCGAAAGGTTAATTAATAGTGTAAAGCTGGAGGCTGAACTTATTATATATTGTGGGGATATTATCTGAGTGTGTCTTATCCTTGGACACTTCGTCCACAAGCGTCCTGCTGTACGGACACTCTAATGAAATAAACCTCAGCTGCTTTTCAAAGGGAGACGTTGTTCCCGTACAAACCCACCTGCACAACCCAAAAAAAAAGAAAAAAAAAGCATATCTCAATGTAAGCCAGTCTTTTCCTCCAATATCTGACAGGCAGACTGGAAGCAGCAGGAGGTGATGATGTCTGCGTTCAACAAGCATCATGATAGACGCACGTACGGTACGACACACAGGGGCACAAAGGAAAACCTCTGCCCTTAAGGAGAGGCAGGAAAATCTAATAGAATTTGCAGATTGATAATGATGTTGACTTTTCCACTGTCTGCAGCCCCTCCACCCCCCTCGTCCTAAAACTCTTCACCACCACCACCACCACCACCACCACTACCCCCCTCTCTTCCTCCATCTTTCTGTGATGGAGGTCTGTGGCTGGTAAAGTCATTGGGACCCCGTTGGGACAGCTGGAGGCAGACCCGGCCTTAGAATAAATCATGCTGTGTGTATACACACACACACACACACACACACAGAGGCCCTCACTACCTCAGAACACACATGGAAGAACGAAGGCACACTAATGCTTTCAGTCCATGTAGACACCGGTCAGATTGTTAAACCTGCTCTCCTCCTTTAAAGGGTCATCTGACCCAAATTACAAAACATCCAATGATGTATAGAATATGTTTTTTTCTTCTCCTTCTGTAATTTAGGTGAACTGACCCTTAAACACCTGCTTTCATCTCTTCCTCCGTTACTGTTTCTCTCCTTCCGTACATCAGCCTCTTTCTCTCTCTCTCTCTCTCTGTCTACCCATCCTTATGTCTCAATAGCTTCTCTCTCCTGCTGTTACTCACTTCATCCTGCTCTGTCCATCCTTCCATCCCAATCTCCCGGAATTCCTCCCTCCCTCCTTTCACCTATTACTCACATCCTTCACTCCCTCCTTTCATTACTCACTTAATCCCTCCCTTCCCTCCATCCTTGCTTGCTTCATCCTTTCCCTGTTCCCCAAATCATTCTCTTCCACTCTCGATGACCCTCACATAATCATCCCTTCTTCCCTCGCATCCATCTCCCTTTCCTGACCTCTCATCAGCCAGACAGCTAAGAGTACAGTAAACACACACACAGCCACACACACATAAACACACAACCTGAGCAAAGTCTACAGTGTTGGCTTGTGTAGGTGTAGGTGTGTGTGTGTGTGTACTGAGTAAGTCACAGGTATGAAGAGACAGACCTCTCTCAGTCCTGTCTGCTCCCCTACCATGGAGACTAGGAGGGATATGAAAGTCCTCATTGAGTAGAAGGTCATAGCATGTGGAGAACACACACACACGCACACACACACACACACACACACAGAGAACTCCTCTAAACCTCTTTCCATCACTGCTCATAGCACACTTTCCCTCTTGCTCACACAAAGTCTCAAATAGACGCCCTCTCTCTCTGTATCTTAGTTGCCCTCTCTCTCACAAACACTCACACATACACACACACTCTTGGCAAACAGACGTGTGTTTGGACAGTCTCTGCTGCCTCTGTGCTCTTCACTCAGCAAACAGCAGCATTCCTTTGCTCGCACACACACACACACACACACACACACAAAGTGAACATTCCCATCCCTGGCCCCCAGGACTGGACCCAACAGGCCCAACTACCCCCCAACCCCTCCCCAAAATACAAGACACTCTTTGTCCTGGAACCCTTCACACTCACACACTCCCCACACACTGCTGTAAGTCATATAGTATTAGACTGGCTGCCATTTAGAAAGGCTCAGGATAATCAAGCAGTTGTACGTGCATTTGAGTGGTTGTAATTGTGTCCGTGTGTGTGTGTGTGCATGTGTGTGTCGGTGTGCACGTGCACATATAAGTCAACGCGGTCCTCCATCCACACTTGTGGTAACGTCACTCACTCTCTGGTCTTTCCTCCCGCTTTGCCCTTTAAGCACCACAAATAGAGTCACGACTTCCTCTGCCTAATCCTGCTGGAATCCCAGACAACAGAGCGAACCCACCGGCTGCACTCCCCTCCTCTCCTCTCCTCTCTCCTCCTCCTCCTTCCGCTTCTCATCTCCCATCTGTTGCTTCTTCCACTTCCGACTGACTGTCACGGAGGTCGGGTCAGGGGTCAATTATGAGGCGGTATTCCTGCATGTGGAGTGACATCACCGGTGCACTACCTGAGCCACTGAGGGGACATCAGCATGTGTAGGCTATTGGAAGTTGCAGTGAAGCGGCCATAGATCACATGAAGCCTGATGTATTGATCACAAAGTGGACAACAACTGTTGCTCTACCAGACACCGCCTGTATATATAAATAAAAAATATACACATATATATTTTTTATGATATGATATTAGTGTGAATCTGTAGTAGTACTGTATACCAATGACATCATCATTCATTTATATTACATGCCTTTTTTTTTTTTTACTGTAAATTAACTTTTTTTATGGTGACTTAAAAAGGTTTGCGCAAAGGCTTTTGACTTTCAAATAAATAATCTTCTAATCTTCCTTTGATGTCGTCATACATCATGTATTGTATTTACAAAGCTAATGAGGACAACAAAGTGAGGAGTGCACAGAGTTCAGTCTTTGGCCTGATGCTAGTCCCTGCAATGTTGAAATGTGTTTTTGCTTGTTTAAAAAAGAAAAACTTGCCACTTTGGTATTTTGATTTGGACTGTCTCCTATGTGAAGCCACAACACGTTCAGTCAGCAAGATTTCAGTTTGTGTTGAGACAAGCAGTGATCGATGTTTGTGAAGTGATAGATTACCGATGTTTAATAACTACCTGTATCTCCTTGGAATTTCACTGCCTTGAACTAACAATAGGTTTCGCTCTCATATCTGTTATCTGTTATTGAGAGTGATCGAAAACCTCATTGGCTACTAAACAATCCTGCTGCAGAGGTCACTGGGATAAATCTAAGGTCTGTGATCAGATGTGCATCCATCTGGGAGTCTGTTACATGTATACACACACACACTCACACACTGATGCACACAGTGTCTCAACAAGTTTACTTCTTGTTGAAACCTACACAAATGTTATAGTCAATGGTAAACATCCTGTCTGACGCTAAACCAACCACACACACGCACAAACTTTAAGATGAGTATTCAAATCTGTGCTGAAGAGTCCAACTGTGTGTACATACATTCACACATACACAAACAGAGGAGATGACGCAACGTTTCATCAGATGTTTCCCATGATACAGCTGTCAGAGACAGCTGCGACGGGGGCCCCCAAAGCACAAGACACACACTCAGACACACAAAGAGTCTTGGCCTCACACACGCCCAATTACTTATATCTATAATAATGCATACGCAACTTATGCACACTGTATTGACACACACTCATCAATCTCGCGGCTATCAACTGTGCTGACAGTGAGAGTGTGCACTGAAGGCTTCTTCTGTGTGTGTACGTTCAGTTCATCAGAATGAAGCAGCGCAACACTTTCTCTCCTTCCCCTCATTTCAGCCCTGCACATGTGGTCAACACATTGAAAGGAAACACAGACCCTCTTGGGAAAGCGTGTGTGCATGTGCGTATGTGTGTGTGGTGTTGGTGTCAGACCAAAGGAGCCTGTTTGTGAGCTGACCTACATACAAAACAACTAGACTCGGATGGATTTCCCAAAAACACACTGAAGAAAAAAAAAGCTAGTGTTACTAGATTGACAGATTTGGAGAAAAAAAAATAAAAAAGTGCAACCCACAATCTTTGTATATACTATATCAGAGCTCCAAGGAAGCAGCTGTCTCATTTAAATGGTAATGGCGGTGCAAGTGTGTGTGTGTTTGTGTGTGTGTGTGTGCATGCATCTGTGCGCAGTATGTGTGTCTGGGTCAGTTGTGACGTGGCGTTGCCTGGAAGTTATGTAAGCATCAGCAGGGTAATGTTATCTGTCCTCGGAGATCCAAGAGCAAGACACTCCCACGACAGCTTCCTCTTCTGCCTGGCCAATATACACACACACATACATATACACACACAGACACACACTGTAGAGAGCACGACCTATTGTCATATCTAAGTTATAAAAGTGAAACAAATCCACATAGATCCTTAACTCTAGAGATATAGCTACAAGAAGCTGTGGGAGAGAAAAAGAGACATGGAACGATAGAGGGGAACAGAATGTGGGGCATGATGGGAAACGTAGTGAAAAATAGATAGGACAGAGTGTGCTGTACCAGGAAATGTGGGAGACAGACAACTTTAAAATAGCACAGTCCTGTGTATACTGTATACTCATCCCACAGTGGTGTGAAACATGTGATGCTACAAGCGCACAAGCAGGACACACACAAACACACACACACACACACCCTAGAGAGCCCTCTGGTTACATCTCCGGTGACTCTAAGCCTAGCGGACATTTTTCCCGTGGGCAGGGTGAGGTTCAGTGATGGAGGAGGAAGTCAGGACTTCCTGCACTGCCCTGCCCTCAGCAGCGGCACTGACACTCTGCAGAGTCACACAGACACTGGCACACACACATACACGCACACACAGCTGATGATGGGGTGGATATTCATCTAGCACACATGCACATAATGAAACACACTTCTGATCCTGCCTCCTTGTTCGTCATATTCTGTAATGTGAGCCGGCTGTTGACTTTCTAAGGAATGTAAATCTTAAGATCAAGAGTTTCTGTGTTTGAATACTGGCTCTTACTGTACAACATATACACTGTATTGCATATATGTGTGTGTGTGCGTGTGTGTGGGTGCACACACAGGTATGTGTAAGCACATTCCTCTGGACGAGTGTGCCCCTGAGCTTTTAGCCTCTGAGCTCCAGGTTGCATAACAGTGTCATAAGAGAACAAAGAGAAAGTTATGCCTGATGATGAAACTATCAATGTCATAATGACTTCATCGCCTCCTGACATCAGTATGTTAAAGAGCTGAACAAGAAACAAGACTATGAGGCTTGTAAAGCCAGGGTTGTGTTTTACTAGCCCACTGGCTTAGGCTCATATTTCAAGTTCATAGCGCTCTCCTCCATGAGCCTTTTGCAGCAACAGTGGTGAAATTTTTTCCCTGCCCAGTTTGTGCAAAGCTGCGGCTCCAAGCCAAATGGGGATCTGATGGCTGAAAGGTTTGCTGCAAGAGTTGTGCACTGAAGTCTTCAGTTCCATCTCTGGTCGTTTGCCCAGAGGCAGTAGCAGTGGTTGTGATCTCTGTGCCTGGTTGGCGAGTGGATTAAATCCTATTATAACCCTCTTCTGAGTCCTCACATCCTCCGCTGTCTCTATGAAGAAAATTACCACTGGGAAAAAAGGACAAACTTGTAGCTCATGTCATAAACTTGTCATTCCACATACCCACATCTTGACATACAGTTGAAACAAGTGACAAGTGATGGGTGTGTTTTCCAGTAGCATTAGCATGCTCCTGTGCTATCAATCATTTTCTAAACAGCAGGTGCCTTTTTTATTTTTACGGCAGACAAATATTTTTGGAATAAACACTTCATAAATCCTCAAAATGTTTTCCACTATTTGAAACATGTGTGTAATGGATTGAATGATTGTTTGATTTATACTCAAAACAATCCTCTAACATTAAGCTGTCTGTTCCTACAGCTCTGCACCACACCTTCAGTATCTTTAAACCTTCCAAAGAACTTGGAAATCACTTCAGGTTATCCTAGAGCAGCAGTGCATTGAATATGATCCACATATTTTATGGAAAAAAAATGAGACACATCAGGATCATCTTTTGTGAACTACACAACACCAAGGTTATAAAATTATGGAAAATTCTTCAACTAAGACCTTAAGTGACCTATTATCTTTCCAATCTTTCTTCAACTGTTTTTCCCTCTGAATGTCCAAAATCCCCTAAATTTTATTTGAGGAAAAAACATCCCTCACTTCAAAGAGGTAAACTTCTTCAGATTTGATGCGTTACATCTACATCTTATCCAGCCGTGATCACAGTGTAAACGGCCCTCGAGCATACAAGCCCAGATCTGTTTAATGTTCAGCTTGAAGCCTGGGTGCCAGCCTATACCTCCACCCAGACCCGATCTCTCTCTGGTTCTCCCCCACCCAGAGGAGGGGTGCTGTTGACCGACCTACTTCTGCTGCTGGGTCTGCTCCAGAGGAGAGCAACGTAACGTCTGGAGGGACACCGAGCCGAGCCATGCTTTTTTCTCAGGATCTCAACATGCACAAACACACACACACACTAAACTAGGCACCTTCTCAGCCACACATACTCTCCACTCACACACAGATGTATGACATTCACATACTCAGACACAAACACTTCAAAAAAATAGAGCGTCCCAAATTAACACATAAGCATATATGCATAACCTCTTAAGGTGTCATGCTGACTTGGACACACACACACACACACTTGACTCGTGGAACAAACTGACATTTGAATAGTTTAGACTGTCAGAAATCACGGTCACCTTGGCACAAACAACACTCTACAAAATGGGATGTGCACACACACACACAAATGCTGCCTTAAATCATAACAACATGCACACAGACACACACAGCCATACTTGCACTTTTCCAGTATTATCATGAGGCTATTCTTGGGCTTGCAGATATAATTGTTTTGGGATTGGTAACCATGCAACACACGGCGCATGGAATGACATACTTCACTTATCATGCTTAACCGTCATGCACACACGCATGTGCACTCCTGACATGCATGTGCAAGCATGCACACGCACACATATACACAATCCAGACACTGATGACTCATTGTATCCATTCCCTAATCAACTCTACATGTCTAGAGGGAGAGAGAGAGTGAGAAAAAACAGAGAGAGAGAGAGAGAGCAATGAAGTGCAACAGCTGTTGGTGTGTAAACAAACCCAGCGTCTAATAATCATTTCCTGCTTTCCCTCCCTTGCTCCCTTCTCTTTCTCTCACTCCCTTGAATCCTCAGGATGAAACTAATTCTCAAACCTTGACCCAGTAAAGGAACAGCAACACTTTTAGTCACTTTTACTCAGTTTTTCCCCTCTGTGCACAACTTGCTACGTTTGTACCCAGCTGTGCTCCTCTCCCATCCTCCCTTCGCTCTCCTCCTCCGTCTATCTCTCCACATGTTAATGTGGGGCATTCCTGCTGTATGAGTCACAGTCTGAACAGCACCGAGTTTGTGTCCACCAGAAAGAGCAGAGAAAGTGTGCGTAGGGAGATGAAGAAGAGGGAGGAAGAGAAGAGGAAGTGAGGAGAAGAGAAGAGAAGAGAAGAGAAGAGAAGAGAAGAGAAGAGAAGAGAAGAGAAGAGAAGAGAAGAGAAGAGAAGAGAAGAGAAGAGAAGAGAAGAGAAGAGAAGAGAAGAGAAGAGAAGAGAAGAGAAGAGAAGTGGAAATAAAGACTGGAAGTCCTACATTAGCAGGGACTTTCCCCCACTCCCCAACTCTGAATTCCAGTGTTTGTGTGTATGTGTTTATATGAGTGCATGTGCGTGTGCATGTGCTATGGTTGCCGAGTGATCAGACAAGCCCCAAACAGTAAAGATATGATGGAGGTTGTGTGTATGGGCAAATAAGTAGGGCAATACGGAAAAGCATCTAGAGTCGAACTGTCTCTACCAGTGCCTCCGACCATTCCCCGACCTCCCAGGTTGGGCCCGCCCATTGACCGACACACACTTCCGCCCATCCAATCAGATCAGAACAAAAGAAGAAGAAAAAAAGAGGGGGCTTCCCTGTGAAACACACATGATGTAAACAATCCCATGTGTAACCCATGAAGGCTTGCAGGAAGTCTCGGGCTTTATTCCTTTTTAAATACCCCTCTTCTTTGATGTATCCCATCAGCACTTGCAGCTACAACAGCCACATGCGATCATAAAGCTTTATCCAATCTAACCGAATCGAATCCGAAAAGCAGCATGAACAACATGTGGAGAAGATTCAACATTTTTAAAAAGGCCCTTGAGTGTTATGATGAAGTTTAATTTAGATTTAAAAGACAGCCAACAAATCATCAAAACTTCAGTTAGAGTTATGGGGGTGATACCAAAAAAAAAAAAAAAAACAAAAAAAAAAAACTACAAGATAGAAACACAGAGTGCAGCAAGGGAGGAAGTGAAAGAGGTCGTAAAGAGAGGGAAAGGAGGAGGGAATGAGGGTGGAGGGAGGGAGAAGTGCTCCAGCTGTACCCTGAGCTTCAAGGGAGCCAAGAATTTCATCCCTGGAAAAGCTCTCTTTCTTTCTCTCCGTCTCGATCTCTGGAAAATTCTGCAAGCACTCGCCTCTACACAGCTGCTGTTCACACACACATCCACTTTCACACAGTCGTACATACGAAGACAGACATTGTATTCTCCAGTGAGAGATTTTTGCCCACTCTTTTCACCCCCACCCCCCTCCAAAAAAAAAAACAACAACTCCTTTCCACCCCCTTGTTGCCCTAAGTGGGCCGGTCCCTGGAGCTGGCAGGCCAGACCAAGTCAGCAGCGCAGGGGTGGCTGGGGTCATCGCATTGGAGGAAGTGGCCTCGCCCGGAATGCATGGCAGCAGACACGACCAGACATGTAGCGTCTGATTCTTTCACTCTCACTCTATCCTTCTTTCTTCTTGCTGCCTCTCCACTTTTATTTAACTTCCTTCAGTCTATCATTTTATTTCCAGTCAATTTCTTCCTCCCGTCTTGTGCCTGCTCATGTCCTACTCAGTGAGGGCATTGAGTTTATAAGTGAGCACAGGGCAGGGCATACAACAACAATCAACTCTCTCTGCCTCCTTCTCTCTCTCTCTCTCTCTCTCTCTCTGAGACACACACACACACACACACACACACACACACACACACACATACACACTCACTGTGCCCAGAGGGACCACATTCCATTACACACCACCTGGAGTGAGAGTCCGTTCCCATGGTGACCAGCTTCCCAAATCCAGTGGGACACAACACAAACTTAAGACCAACACATCA
>OMNW01031798.1:0-10304 GCA_900303245.1 Selene dorsalis
TGTTTTCTTTTCCTTGCCACAGTCCTAAGGCTGCTTAATCCCCCTGAGAGGGAGACCCTGTCCAAACACACGCCTGTCCCTACAGAGGGGCCACAGCTTGGCCCCCACCTACACACACACACACACTCACACACTGGCTGGACCCCCTGGGAATGTTTGGGGACATGGTCCTGCCAGCCCCTCAGGGCTAACAGACTTGTTGGCTCTGGTCAGGTATTTGAAAGTGACGGCGAGTTTGAATGTCATGGGCAGTCCGCTTTGATCTCAGCAGGATGTTTTATGCACAATATTGTTTCTGTGTGAGAATAAAACACAACAATACTCGAAGAGAGCCGATCTTTGTGGTGGAAAAAAAACTCAACAACAAAACCTAAGAAATTCAGATTTCTTAAACATTCTCCGTGTAATTTTCTCTCACTATTGGAAATCTTTCATGTTTCTTGACAGAAGTTGCGCCACATTCTCTTCCGTTTCATCCTCCTCTTCCCATTTCTTGTCTGATGCTGCAGCAAATCCTCTCTGGGGAGGGAAGAATAACGAGCACTGAGGTGGTGGCACGGTGCTTTGAAGTTGCCATAATGTTGGCTTGCAGCTCAAACACTGTGGCATAGATGCGGCCTTGTCCTTGGGGATGAATGAGTGCTGACAAAAGGGTCGGAGCGAGCACATTTCAGCCCTGAGAGCTGCTGAAGGGTGCCATGATGGCTGCTTTTCTTGTCTCTCGACTTTTGGAAAGGGCGGATTAGGAACAAGAATTCCAAATACCGCAGATTTTTTTGTGTTCTCATCTCCGGTGCTATTGAGTAGACGCTTTGTTTTTTTAATGCCCAAACCTCTCTGGCCACCCAGCCTTGTTGACAACAGTAATAAATCTCTGAGGGTGATGAAAATGGGAATGAGGCAGTAGGCAGGGTTTAATGTACCATATCTGAGGTGATGTTAGATAGAGCTACCAGAAAGGCTTGGGCATCTATACTTACTTTTTACTGGTGACTGAAATGATATTTACATAAAACTGATTTCTAATTGCATTATCAGTTTGTTTTTTGAGGTAATCAGGATCATTTAGTCAGTAAAATCTTAAGACGAAGTAAAAAAAAAAACAACTCAGAACTGAAGCTATTGTCTTCACATCTCTTGTTTTGTCGAAGCTACTGCTTGATGTTTATATTTCTATTGGGCTGAACGATATGCACAGATTATGGGATTCACAGTTTCAAACAGGGTTATTACAGCATTAAAGTGTCACTGCAAAGAAAATCTAAAGGAGAATGTGATGTGATTTTTGTTCAGTCTTGTGCCAAATAAGCACCTTCCTGTATGTCTGCAGAATATGATTTGTAGCTCAGGGCGTCTCTGTCGTGAGGCCACATTGCAATTAAGGCCTGTTTGGACACATGTAACCTTTTTATCAAAGAAGAAAAAAACATACAGTGCCTGTCATATGGATTTTGCTCTAGGCCATACTTTAATGTTGACAGTATTTCATTGTTGAGAAATGCAGTATGTTACAGGTAGCAAAACATTGGGAATCTGCACATCCACATGTGATTTTATACATGATTTAGAATAGTAGTTTATTTAGGTAAAGTGTGCCTGCTTGTGTTAAGACAGCTTGTAGTATCTCAGAAACCGGTTTTTGGACAGTTGTCTTCTTTTTTACCATAGATTTAAACAGAATTTACAATTATATAACTTAAGGGAAACCAACATCATTATATAAAAAAAGCTGGAGCTATGAAATGTACAACATTCATTCATAATAAATGACACATAAATGATGGATCAGGTTAAATGGCATATAAATGATTGATGGTATGTAAATTGTTGGCAGTAGTATTTCAGCTCTAGACTCAAAGCTACAGTATTGTGTGTAGTTATGCGTGCAGTCTTCCTCTGTCTGTGTGTAGGTATGTGAGTGTGTGCACGCTGTGTGTGTGTGGCCTCTTTGTTGAGCCGTGTGTATCCTCAGGGGACACTCTTCAGCTCCGCTCATTGTAATTGTAAATGTGTGAATTTGTCCCTCTGATCTGCAGAAGCTCGCTCTCTCTCCCTCTCTCCCTCTCTCTCTCTCTCTCTGGGAACTCGTTCCCTGGGGTCCGAGCGGACGTTTATGACTCAGTCACAACCTGTGAGAAACATCACAGGAGTTTGTCCCCCTCCTCCCTCTGTTCAGACTGTTTTACAGCCTCAAACTCATTGTTTGCAGGAGGGGGTCACAGAGGCAGAAAGATGAATGTCCCATTTAATGCATAGTTTCTCATGGTTGTGTTGCTGTGCTGTAAAAACAGCAGGGCAGGGCAGGAGCATCTTTTAAGGGGAAATAGATAGTTAGTCCTATTGGTAAAGGCTATTAGCAGAGCAGTTGATTTGTAAGCACAGTGGTGCACAAAGGGATGACCCTCGCTACTCTGAAGTGCCGTCTCACCCTCGTGAACTCGGTCAGCGCTGAGCTGAGCTGCTGAAGATTGGATGGGTGAAAAATATAGGCCTATGGGAAACTCCTTTCGACTGTTCCCACTCTTTGTAATGCTAATTTAAAATAAGAAAAGTAAATAAGGCACGGACATTTATCAGCAGACAATTATATCCCCCAGAAAAAAGCTTTTTATTAAATCATAAATTGCCCCTGTGTGTGACATTAAGGTGGTTGGTTATGGTCTTCTGTTTGATAAAGAGGCAACAAGATTTTCTCAGAAGTTAAGTATTTTTTACTACTTTGTCAAAGAAGGGCTGGACAGTAAGCTGAGTTCATCAGGTTACTGGCAATGGGACTATTTCTAGTCTAAACCAGATGGATCAGAAGTGTAATTCAGTTTTCTTTTTTAAACTGTGAATCAGCAACTAGAATAAGTATTGTAGTTATAGTATAAATAAGTACTCAACATTACCTGTGTATATAAGGAGTCAGTCTTAAGAGAGGTTCATTACTACTACTACATTTCTTTACTATTAGACCCAACGAACTGAGAGTAAGATTCAACATACTCAGTTTTATAGAAAAGTAAGGTGCTGTGGTGTTGAATAAGTGAAATGAGTCAGCCTGGCTTCAATACAGTGGCTGCACAGTATTTTTAGGTGTGTAACCTCTGTGTCAGAGCTGTTCCTGACCACTCCTCTTTCTCTTTTCCCAGATGCCGGGAAGGATATGTAGGGAACCACTGCCAGTTTCGTGACCCGTGCACAAGCTCGCCATGCGTGAACGGCGGCACGTGTCAAGCTGCCATCAGGGGAAACAAGGTGGACTTCAGCTGCACCTGCAGGCTGGGCTACACCGACCGCCACTGCCTGACGCCCGTTGACAATGTCTGCCTCAGCGCGCCGTGTCGCAACGGGGGCACCTGTGAGCTGGAGACCCTTAAGACATTCAAGTGCCGCTGCCCACCTGGATGGACGGGTAACACACAGCAATATTCAACATTTCTTTTTGTCCTGTATCTTATTAAAGAGATTATTAAAGAGAGCTTTGAATTCGAAGGATTGTGAGGGGTATGAACTAAATTTAACTGAACTTTAAACTGTAGATTATTAACATAGCCTAAAAAACAGAGAAATGAATGTTGATATAAGAGCTTAGGGATGTTTTTGAACCAGCCTTTACTAGAACACACAGTAATTTCTCTGTTTCCTTAGGTAACCAGTGCCAACTCGCCAATCCTTGTGCCTCGAACCCGTGTGCCAACGGTGGCCAGTGCGATAGTGTTGACTCCCGGTACAGGTGCACCTGCACGCCATTCTTCACCGGACAGACCTGCAAACAGGACGTCAACGAGTGCGACGCCAGCCTGTCGCCCTGCAAGAACGGCGGGGTGTGCATCAACGAGGTTGGCGGGTACCGATGCCAGTGCCCGCAGGAATACACGGGAAAGCACTGCGAGAGTCGCTACATGCCGTGCAACCCATCACCCTGCCACAACGGAGGCACCTGCATCCAGAAGGGAGAAACTAGCTATGAATGCTCCTGCGTGCCAGGTACAAACATTATCTAGATGAGGAAGGAAGAAGCTGCCATTCTCTCTCTAACTTTTATAGACTACATCTTTATGCCACTGAGGTGATGGACCAGGGCAGCCCAAAATGGAGGAAGCTACTCCTCCACCTCTCTTTAACTTTTCATCTTATTTATTCTGGCAGCAGTGTATCACGTTAGCAGTTTGTGTTCATGTTTGTCGCTGCTCATTACCATTAAACCAAATACCAACAGTGTATGTTCATATAGTTGTTTTCACCAAATGGGAAATTCACAATATATCTGTATCTGAATTACAAATAGGAGGCTGATATGAACAGCTTTTCCTCTTTGGTTGTACATAATTGTGCTGAAATAATTCTTGAAATTATATAATTTAAGACATGAACATAGTATCGCTTATGTATTAAGTATTTTATTTGTTGGTTTTAACATAGTGTAGAGGAGGAAAAGAAGGGTGCAAAGGTGAAATATTGATCAGATTAGTGAAGTTTATCATTTGTAATTTGACATGAGTCAAGATCCCTCTGAGTTAAGGTGGAGCTGTTCACTTCCAAATACACTGAAGTGTCTAAAGGTGAATTTAAATGTCAGTGCCTGCGAGATGGTTGAGGAATGATGTCATCTAAGGCTGGGCTGTTCCTGCTTATGTTGTGTCCTGCATGTTTGTGTAGATTTGTGTGTCTTTCTGCCTCGGTGTGTACTGTGTGTGAACAAGGCAGAGCAGGAAGGCATCTGAGCTTATCGTAAGGAAATGGTCAAAGGACAACATCCTTTTCACATAGCAGAGTCAAGCAAAGCTTGCTGGGACTGTAGTCCTGCCCAGTAGCTCATCACCTACACACACACTCATACACATACACACACACACACACACACACACACACACACACACACTCATTGACGTCTTCTGTTTGTCATAACAAGCTGTTTCTAAACATCTAATGTAGACAACAGATGCCCATTCTTTGCAAAGTTACATAGTGGAGTAGCATTTTCATGAATGTGGATTCGGATGCATGCACCCAAACACAAACTAGTGGTTCCTCACTGTTACAGCAGGTGGTTGTAAAACGCCCAAGTAAAGCAAATAGGGATGTAAACAATGCAGGTTTTTAGTTCTTTGTGTTTTGCTAATGCTTCATGGGTAAGCAATTGGATACTTGACACCTATGCAGACTAACCCTCAAATGACTCCAAAAAAAAAGATGTTCTTACTTTATGCAATCACAGCTTCCTCTTTTTGAATGTCACCTTCCTCAATTTCATCACATTAATTTATAACCTGGATTAAACTTTTCAGAATACACAAATACTGTCTTAGCTGTCAAGCAGCAATTAGCAATTGGAGTTACTGCTGATGGATGAATATGGAAATCCTCTCATATTAACAAATACTAAAACAATCACTGTGTGAAGAAATAGAAATATCTATAAGTTTCTTGAATCCAAAGTAAACAAGCAACTGTTTAGGAAACACCGTAAAGATTCTCCTTAAAAGACCAAAAAGGCCCCTGGCAGTGGCGGCAGACTTGTACTGGTTTTGGTTTTCACTTTATCGTTCCCAACATGCCACTTGTACAATCCAGTGGTTGCCTCTTGTGTAAGTGTATAACAGAGTGGATTTTATTACATGGCGGGGCTGCCACAGACCTCAGGAGGGTACAGCTGCCTTCCTTCTCGGGAGGGAAAAAGGCAGTTGACCACATTTAACTGTAGAGCAGTTTCGCTCCCTTTGTCGTTTTCAAACCAGGAGAAATGACTAACTGAAAATTTGAAGTCGGTGCTCGTAAAAAAAAAAAACAAAAAAAAAAAACATTCATTGGAGGCTGTTACTTCTTACTTTCCTTCAGGTTTTACTGGAAAAAACTGCAACTACAACATTGATGACTGCCCCGGCCATGAGTGCATGAACGGAGGAACATGTGTAGATGGGGTCAACACCTACAACTGCCAGTGCAAACCAGAATTCACAGGTTTGTTCAGCGCTGCGGCTCTCATCCACTCTCGGATCCCTCTCTGTATAGGACATATTTAAATAGCCTTTAGGATACGAACCAATTAAACTTTAATCCTCTGACTCGCAGGTCAACACTGCACAGAGGATGTCGACGAGTGCCAACTGATGCCCAATGCCTGCCAAAATGGTGGCACGTGCCACAACACCTACGGCAGCTATCAGTGTGTGTGTGTGAACGGCTGGACCGGAGACGACTGCAGCGAGAACATCGACGACTGCGCCAGTGCTGCGTGTCACGCCGGCTCCACCTGTCATGACCGCGTCGCTTCTTTCTTTTGCGAGTGCCCTCATGGCCGCACAGGTATTTACAAGTTTACGAAGCTCTACATGTCTGACGGGAGATAACTTGTTAACTCACTGCAGTTTGAAGGCTTTCATTGGTTTACGTCAGCAGACGGACATATTCTTTAACCAAATGGATTGTCTGTGTATATACATATATATAGATACATAAATACATGCATGTTCCCATGTATATGCAATTGTACTATGCTCCCCTTCATCAGCATTTTTACAATTTCTACACCTAACATTTGACACACTGCTATTAGCTGTAAACAATGAAACAACATTTTTAAGTCTTTGCAGTGTTTGTTATAAATTCTCTCACCAAGAGCATATTTCATACTTTGTCATTATACTGTCATTTATTCACCAGCCTCACAGTCAAATGAGACATAGACATAAATAAAACCTTGTCTTTGCAATGTAGTGTTGAAAACCGTTAGTAAGATGTTTACATAGTGCTTAAATATGCCAAAGAGGTGTACCATGTCATTTTAGCTCTACTTGTCACTCTGCATTAAATACACTTTTAGTAGTAAATAACTTGGGCCCATGAGAGAAAAAGGAAGAGTTAGATGGTCAGAAATTGAAGCATAAAACTTTCATGATTCAGGTTTTGCACTTTGAGGTTGGTATGACAGTGTCCACCTCTTGCACTCTGCTTCAGGTCTGCTGTGCCAGCTGGACGACGCCTGCATCAGTAACCCGTGTCAGAAGGGCTCTAACTGTGACACCAACCCCGTCAGTGGAAGCCATTTTTGTACCTGCCCCTCGGGATATGTTGGAGCTTCCTGCGATCAGGATGTTGACGAGTGTGCACTAGGTAAAACTCACACTTCCTGCCCTGCCAACTCTCTGTCTGTTATGTTTCTTTAGTTTCAGCCTTTTTAAATCTTAACTGATTAAAGACATTTCATCCGTACTGATGAAGCCAGTGTAACGTTGATAGTCATAGTTTTGCTATATTCCCGTCAGTAAATCTCTTCACATGCTGTTGTAGGTTTTTATACAGACTAAACACCAGCTCATTCTTTCCTGTTATTATGGGTACTGTGCTGCCCATAATTGTACCCGTAATAACACCCTCAGGGGTATTATTTCTGCAATCACACACAGTTCAGGCTTTGGTTTTGGCATCCTCAAACAACATTAAACCACCAAATCATCTGATTGTCTTGTCTTTACATTCAAATTGCTCCTTGTTAGGTCTTGTACATACACAACGGACCATTAAAATAAACCTTAAGTATTAATTTGCTCAAACAGGTTCCAACCCATGTGAGCATGCGGGGAAGTGCATAAACACCAAGGGTTCGTTCCAGTGTAAGTGCCAGCGGGGTTTTGTGGGTGCGCGGTGCGAGCTGGACGTCAACGAGTGCATGTCGAACCCGTGTATGAACGAGGCCACCTGCCTGGACCAGATAGGAGACTTCCACTGCATCTGCATGCCAGGTGAGATGCTTGAGCAGAAATCATTACCTCCAGCTGTTGATCAAGTGCAGAGTGATAATTACACCTTTAATGTATCATTTGGGAATTCAGGATTCAGTTTGTAAGGACACACATGATTGATTTTCCATGTTGACCCTTTTTGTATGGTTCTATTGAGTGCTGAAATTATGAGTTAATTTATTATGTAGTCAATTTGCAGAAATTATTTTTTATAGCTTCTCAAATGTGAAGAAATGTTGTTTTTTGTTTCATGTTGTTGCAGATTGAATTATCATTGGGTTTTGGTTTGTTTTTTGGATAAAATAAGCAATTTTAAGACACTGTGATGGAGATGTGATGTCATTATTTTCTCTGACTTTATAACTTTGACTGTCAGATAAACTTGAAAATGCAGGAAAAGTAAGCAGCAACTTCATACTTGATTTAAACCGTTCAGCCATTTTTCAAACATAGAAACCATACATGTTCTAGTTCTTCCTTCTCTGGCTTTGAGGCTTTAGCTGCTCCTCTTTACTACATGTGACTATCTTAAGGTTTTGGACAAAACAAGGAATCTGATCTCATCATCCTGAACTTTTCCCTTGATAAATTGAAAATAAAAGTCAATAGCAGTCCTGCTCCTGTTCATATAGCCACTGTGTATGATTTCAATCCATTACTGCGGCATATTACAACAGTGTGAAACTGCTTCTCACTGCGAGTCTCTGTCTAACCGATCCATCTCCCTCCCGGTCCTCCCCTGCTAATTGGCCAGGCTACGAGGGGGAGCTCTGCGAGATCGATACGGATGAGTGCGCCCACAGCCCCTGCCTCAACAGCGGCAAGTGTATTGACAAGATCAACTCCTTCCACTGCCAGTGCCCCACAGGTGAGTCTGCCATGCTGCTGCAACAGAGGGAGGAAAATTGGGGGAGGAGTCTCTCTCTTTCTCTCTCTCTCGCTCTCTCTCTCACTAACACACATACACACAACCACCTCTCTGGACGGGCGCTAATCCCAGCCCTGAGGCAGGCTTACGCAGGCCCGGGTAGCCCAGAACGAAGGCAGCAGTCGAAGAGGAGGAGGAGGAGAGGGGGAAAAAACAATCTATAGGGGAAGGCTTGAGGAAGTTTGAACTTTTTAAACAAGTTTCTTGTTTCTTGTACAAAGTCTGATGACTGAGCAGAAACTTGTGGATCTGAACAGGACTGGGAACAAGGGAAAGCTAATAATAGCCGGCAGAACCAGAGCAAGGCTTTACAAAATAACTCTTTCTGTGTTGTGGTGGCACATGAGGTAGTCGTTGGGTCTATTCTCAGAGCAGGTAGTTGTTTTTCTGGGGCTGTTTTTTTTCCCCAGAAATGCCATTGGAGTTACACTATTTGGACAAGAGGTATTGATGTTTTATTCAGGGGTGAAGGAATGCTACTATTGAGTCTTGGATTGAGAGAAAACGAGAAAGGAAGAAAGGAAAGGAAGGTTCTTCAAATGTGTTTTTGTGTTTTGCATTCTTTCAGTGGGATCATTGAGGTGGAAGTGATTTTTTTTTTCCAATTCTTTCTTTTCTGGGAGGAAAATAGCCTCTGAGTCGGGTGGATCAAAGGTGGCCTGGGTGGAGAGAGGCAGGATTCCTCCTGTTGAGAGAGAAAAGAAAGAAAAGAAGGATAGGAAAGCAAGAAAGAGAGAGAGAGAGAGAGAGAGAGAAAGAAAGAGAGGGAGACATCCCAACAAGGAAGCTTTAGAATTAAGAGAGGGGGTACAAGAGTGAACACAAGAGCTTAACGCCTACGAAAACTCTGTGTGACAGAGAGCGTGGGTTATGTGAGGAAGCAGCACAAAGTGGTGGTGGTGAAAGTGTTTTTTTTTTTGTTTTTTTTTTTAGGGAGGGGGAGGCTGGATGGAGGGGTGTTGGTTTGGGATGGTGGGGTTGGGGGGGAGTATGAGACGCACAGACCGTTATGCTTAAGCAGGAAGGGAGGGTTAAAGAAGGGGGAGGGGTTTTAACCGCCCTGCTTGAGATGTAAATTTGTCCCAGTTGCGAGCCAGGCCTGAGGCGAGGGTCCCCGCTTTTCATTTCTGTACATGGAATAGCCATGGAAACCCCACTGAGAGCCATTGAAATGTCTGATTCCAGTAGTCTGGGGATAAATCCCTCTTTGGCTACTGAGGTGCATCATGTGTGGTGTGTGTGTGCGTTCCTGTGCATGCTTACATTTCTGCTTCACCTTTTGTGTGCATATGCATATGTGTGCATCTGGGTAAGAAATGAATTCATGGAGCTTTTTTTTTTTTTTTTTTAAGTATATTTGATTTCAGTCAGGAGCATTTTTGGATCACTGTAACTGAACTGTTTAGAAACATAAGATTTGAATCACATCCTGGCAAATAAACAGTCAAATTGGGGCGCTTAGGTTTGTTCCAGCTTTTTTCCCCACTGCTGGAAACTGGCAAAGTCTTAACACTAGACTCTGGTGTTTTTTTTTTTTTCCTCTCTCTGTTTGCCATCTGAATATCAAAGTTTCCTCTTTGTTTTGGCTGTTTTTGTTTATGGTTCATAGTGACTGACCCCAAAGCTCACACTGATCATCCATGGAAGCT
>OMNW01031807.1:0-14431 GCA_900303245.1 Selene dorsalis
CAGCACCATTCTGATTATGAGCACATGGACATGTGTACCATGTGTTAGGATAGGAGTTTTAGTGAATCAGGAGTAATTTAAAGGTGGGGTTTGGAGATCTATTTCTGGAGCATTTTTTAACTGAATTGCTTGAAATCCTCTTCACATCCCAACTGTGTTACCAACTGTAACCAATTAATTAAATGCTTTTTCAAAAAAATGAAAAAAGTCAGTCACCTGTGGATCAGACAATCCTGGAAAAACACCATCATATCATCTTGAACGCCACGTTTAAGTCAATCATGATGTGTCAATCAAACTGCCAACTCTGTCCCTCCCTCCCTCTTCTCTGTGTACCGCTCTTCGTGTGTGTGCTCAAAGTCTTCAATGAGTTACGACGTGGAAAAGACAACACCAGTAATCTAATGTAGCACACTGAAGTCTGGTAGGTGGCCATGTAGCTCTAAGATGGATGGTTTATTATGATGTTAGGTGTTTCCTTTCATGTGAATGAGCCATGAGAAAAAGCTGGTGGAAAGTTAGCCATGCTGCACAGTGAAGCCCTGCTACACGCAACAGTATCGCCAAAAGCCTGCTCCGTGAAGGTGTTGCCTTCACGAAGCGACGCAATGCGGAGCGATCCTGTGCTCTGGAGGTGTGGTTTCAGGGAGAAGTCTGAGGAAAGGGGCTTGGACTTCTGATTTGTGTATTTTCAAAATGTGGCCTGCTCAAACTGTTTTTCCAGGACCTCCTGCCCTACCCTGCAACTCCAACCAGCTTGATGTTCCTGTGATCACATTTCTACGTGTTATTAACAAGTTTAAGGTCAACCCTCCCTGGATGAGACCGGAAGAGGAAAACTGAGTCTCAGTGGTGTAAAGAGAACCAAGGGAAACTTCTAAACTGACACGAGCTGAAGGATCCAAGATCAAAGTACATCAGTATCCAGTCACACCGCCCCATGTGCTATATGAGAGTGGGCTCTGTGCAGAAACCTGCCTTTGAAAGCAAAACATAAAAGTCTTCGTAGAGTTTCCTAAAATGTATGATGACAAGCCACAATGCCTCTGGGAGAATGTTTGGTTAGATGAAACAAAGTTAGAGCCTTTTTCTTTTGTCACATCAGCTTAATTTTTAGATGAAAAATAAAGCTTTCAAATTAAGAGACCATCCAGACTGAAACTGTGAGACATCTAAGAGAGTCAAGTGAAACATCTGAAGCCAAACTGTCCAGTGACTCATAACAGGGATATGAAAGCCTCAATGAGAATGGATGAGATGAAAACACTGGACCGTCCTCGTTACGTCCTGCCATGAGTTCTGACCTCTAATCCACCTGACAAACTATGGACAGACCCTGATCTCATAATTATGAGAATGGATTCATCAAACCAGAGGGAACTGGAGCAGCAATGAAGTGAAGACATGGAACACAAGTTTCCAAAAATCCCACTTGGACTGCACAGTTGGAGCTGAGCTAACAAACGCATGCACCAGTGGATGTCAATCAATGATGCAAGCTACACCTGAGCCAGCTGTTGCTGGAGAACCACTACAATGTCATTTCACCACTAAACAAACAGTTCACTCAATTTCTCCCTGATGAGTGGTGTGCCAATATGGTGGTACAGTCAGCAAATAATCAGTATGTACATGGCCTCTGGGATCCTCTTGATTAGGTTGACTCATGGAATGTGTCTCTGTCAGGCAGGCAGCTGATTGGTGGATCAGGAACACCTGTGGTGCCCACTATAATCCAGGATGTACAATAGTCCTGGCTGAAATCTAGTCAGTAGTTCTCTGCAGGCAGCCTGTGGTTTGGGATTGGGTAATGTCACCTCAGTTCTGTCCTTATAGAAATATAATTTAGCATCTTAGCATCTTTCGTCATCATCTCAAGAGAGACAGCAGGCATAGACCTGTCATTAGGTGTTACAGCACTGAACTCTTACTGATACATATTTGAAATATTAGCTTTAAATCAAAAATGTCAAATGTTGGCACAGAAGAGGAGGGAGATATTAGCAGATACTTGCATGAGTCTGTCAGAGGCTTAAAGATACACTCACATTACATTTTTCACCCGACAAATCTGATCCACAATCAGCCCTGAAACAGTGATGTCACACCTCTGAACACATAAGAAAGCATAAGACTATATGACGTACCTAAAGACAGACATTTGTCGCATTGTATGTAAGCTATGAAGAAAGACAAAACACACACAATCATGATTTTTAAACCCAGTGCTTCAGCAGTTTTATTCCACTCCTTGGACAAAAGTCATGGGTGAGTCTGTTAAGCCGATAACAAATGAAATGACTGGAATTCTCCTGGGCAGGGAGTGAATATTTTGCCGGACACAATGTGATTACAACTTAATAGCAGGTGTGAGGTTATAAAAGTTGCATTTGACACTTGCATGATAATGATTGGATATTACTTGCTGGTCCTGAATGAATGGAGCAGCTGATGGTAATCAGCACAAATTCAGTGCTCTGCCTAAACCAATACCATAAAGCGCTCTAGCTGTGATTTCTCACACGTTCTCTCACGAGCAGGACTACACAGCGGTGCTGTTGTTCTTTGTTCTGCAGGACCCCACGAGTGGCCCCAATTAATGATGGAAAATCCAATCCATGCTTCTGCCAGTTAATCAATTTGTTCCTCAGTGGTTATTAAGTGTGGCTTTTCCAGAAGAGATTCAGTAAAGCAAGTTAGAAGCCTGCAGCAGTAGTGTAAGTAATGGAAAGTAAAGCTTACATTGAGTGACAGCTCATACTTAGGCCTCCTTTGCACAGTGGTGTAGAGTGGATGTGCTGTGTATTATTTCATTTTCTCTTGTTTTATGATTTGGAAGTTTAACAGTTTGACTTCCTGTTTTCTATCACTTGAGGAGGACAAATATTTTGAATCTGTGTTGAAACAGCGTGCACTGGGGTGGTTTTCAGTTGAGTGTGGAGTGTCTGGGATAAGCATCTGGGATAAGACCTTCAAATCTGAGGCTATGGTTGGGGGTGCGTTTTTACTATCTCAGGGTCTTGTTCATGTGACAGACTGACAGGTGGATTGGTGCAGCATAAGCAGTGATTCAGATATCATACAGATCGCTGTGTTGAGGAGTGAGCTGAGCCGGAAGGCAGAGCTTTCGATTTACCACTCCTTCAATCCTCATCTATGACCGAGAGCTCTGGGTTATGACTGAAGTTACGAGTTATAAGCAGCTGATGTTAGATTTGTTTAAAGGGGGTCTAACTTGATGAGGATCTCAGGAGTAGAGTAAGAGCCACTGCTCCATGACGATGAAGGGATTGAGGATGTCTTCTGACTCCCTGACTTCCTCCTGTCTCCTGACTTTGGAGGTTTTCTAAGCAGATCAGATTCTTCAGAGACCCAGAGAAGTCACAGCAGAAGCTCCCCATTCATTGTGTAATTTGAAATGCATGTATTTAGATAGATAGATAGATAGATAGATAGATAGATAGATAGATAGATAGATAGATAGATAGATAGATAGATAGATAGATAGATAGATAGATAGATAGATAGATAGATGAGGGTGGCAGAGATCTGGTCCAAAGGGAGTCAATGTAGTAAAAATAAGTGAATAATTTAGAGCCTATTTAACAACAATTCACACAGTTATTTAAAAAAAAAAGGAATTTAAAGAAAAGCAGCATGTTAATGAGCTGAACTGCAAAGGTCAAAAAAACAGTCCAAATGAGCATCACTGATTGTTTGTGGGCCCTGGTCACTGGCTGTTCAACGGTTAAAGTCCAGCTGGTAATGACTGTTACATCTTGTGTTGCTTACAATACATTTACATATTAAAGAACCAGTATTTCATGAGCTCAATTATGTGTGGATGCATATTTTATGCATTAATGAGCTTGGTGATTCTTGTGTGGAACCATTTTGGAGCAGCTGCTGCTCTGGAAGGGGTGCTGCGGGACAGATGTTGCTCCAGGACGGGGGTTTATGAGGTTGGGAGGGGAAAAATCAGAGTACACCCACTAGAATGAACCAGACTACACCACTGCGGTAAAAGGTGACATTTGATGACTCCTTGTCGTTGAATAAAGTTGCTGACAAATATCCTGAAGGCAGTTGTCACTGTCTTCTATGATTTCTCTGTAATCTCAAGTTATTGTCTTGTGGAAGCACCAATTAGTCGAGAGGAACTCCCTGAATCACTGTAATAAGAGCAATTCAAACACTCTTCACAGTTGAAATGATCATGAGGGTTTTACAGCTGCTCCAGATGGGAATATACAGTACGTGAATGGTGCTTTTACTCCAATAGAAAATCAAATATCAAGTTTTTTTTTTTATGCAAAACCTTTTCCCACACCTAATGATCCTATCTAAGAAAACTAAAACTTTTTTTTTTTTTTTTTTTTTGCCATTAGCAGTTTCGTACCTCTACTCCTAATTGGAATATTTGACAGAAACTGAAATCAACGTAACACTTAATCAGGCTTTACAGGCTACATCAGGGATCTTCAAATGCCTTTCAAATAGATCTTAGTATGCTTCAGGCATTCATGTGATGATGAGTACAGCATGACATCCCTGACTGAAACTCTGCAGGGCTGATTGTTAAGACAAACTCAGCAGGAACGGCTCATGTAGGGAGGTCCAGGTCATACCAGGACTAATTCTTATCTACAGATAGTGTAGTAGTATGAGGGGGTGTTCCCCAGAGATACCTCACTTTTATCAAGAAAACAACTTGCAAAGGTCATTTATCCTTTGTTTTGAAGCTCATTTAATGGGGTTTCTGTCATCAGGTCTGCTGTCATCAGAATCTCCTGGTATCAGTAGTGATCTGACTTTTAAAGGTTCCATATTATACTCTTTTTCAACCATTTCATATAGGTCTAAGTGGCTGAATCACATTGTACTCAGAGTGTATTGCCCCAAATCAATCTGTGGCACTATACCTCAGCAATCTAACAGTAGCTCTCAAGCTCTCCTGAGAATTAAATGTCTCTTTGTCTGCACCTTGAAATGCAAATAAGATGTGTAAACCATGTCTTCTCCACACCACTCATGGGGGAGAGGGTGTGGTTTTCGCTACTGGTACCATGTGCTAATGTTGACATTGGGAGCTATGACTTGTCAGGATGCAAAATCTAAGCGGGCGGAGCTCACCTTTTTATAGACTGGCCCAGGGGCAGTACCAAGGCAGTGCCAGGAGGTGGAGTTAGCTGCTCTTGGACCACCGGCTTTTCGTGCTTGGTTACTGCTGTGGGTAAGTTGTTTAAATCATTAGTCCACACTTTGTCGCTGGTAATGCGACCCCCAAAGAGTAAACATGGAAAACAGGACAGCCGGTTCAGTGTTGGACATCCACACAGCCAATCCTTCCTCTTATACCATTCTGTTTGACAATTTTCTGTCCCTTCCTTTGTTGTAGGTCAGGTAACTCAGGTGTCGGTCTGCCCCTCAACTAAAAGCTTTTTTTGTTCAAATAAAAGTAAATGAAATAGTTTTAGCCTCTCCAGTAGAGTCATCATGGTAATTAGCCTGCTAGATTGCTGGACGCTAAGAGGTGAAAGGATGTGTCTGTGTATCGAGAATTTACGAAAGCAGCGTGAACTGAGGGGCAGCTCAGCTTTGCCTTTTGATGTACATGTAAACTATATTGGAACTTACTGTGCATGCGCAAACCCACCAAATACATGCCGTTAAGAAAATGCAGGAGGAAAGGCAGAGGAAGTCTGTGCTTTTACGCTGTAATACAATTCCACAGCGAGTGGCTTGTGCAGCTGCTGCCTGGCCAGAGGCTATCTCTGTTCAATCTCCTTTATTAGACTAATAAAACCACCAAATGCCAACACATTCAAACTTATACGTAACGTAATAAAGTTATCTGAAATTAAAAAAGTAATGGAACCTTACATTAAGTGAATCATTTTATTTTTCCTGACAGCCTAGGGTAGGCACTGTCTACCCTAACTGCAAATCACTGAGTACTACACACAGTGCCATAGTCTGGAACCAAATAAACTCATATTAATCTATTGTTTTGCTTTGAAGCACAGATTAAATAAAGACCATCTGCAGTTTTTTGAGTTTCTCATCAAAGTATTTGTGTTGATGGACAAACTGAAGACTTTCAAAGCAACTATGAGCACAACTTGGTGCATCTCTTCTCTTTTCTGTAGAGAGGGCCACAACAGTTGAATACCAACAAGTGTGCATGTGTGAGCTCTTGTGGATTTCCAAGTTGACATGGAAGGTTGCTTATTCATAACAGCATGCAAGGCCTTTGAGGTATATTTAAAGCTGCTGTCATCAGAATCCTCTTACATCAAAGAAGATGCTGCTGTTATATATGAGGCTTAGGTGCCATAGGCTTTCTCCATTTTGCCTTTATTCCTGACCAGTCTCCCTGTCCCTACTGTTGAGGAAGATGTTCCTCCTCCCTGTGGACATTCAGTTACTGTATACCATCCATCCATCCATCCATCCATGCATCCATCCATTGGCTGTACTGCCTGTCTCCGCAGGGTCACAGTGGGGCTGGAGCCAATCACAGCTGATATACAGCAAAGGCTGGGTACAGCTTGGACATCCAGGATGTACCTTGTACCAGACTTATATGTATAGTAACTGATAAAACAGGGTGGTCAAATATTGTGTCATTCTTCATTAATCTGCTCCATATTTATCCAGTCTTGTCTCAGATGTTGATGTTGTTGGAAACTATGGTCTTTTTGCTTTAAGTAAAGTTCAAGTGATATTTTCTGTCAGTTTTTCAATGTTGGTATTGCCTTGGAGGGTAAATTGTACATTTGTCACTTTGACAACTGACCTTTATGAATGAATGATCGTGGACACTTGTGAGTAAAAGATGTTTCGTGTCATGTAAGTCCACATATATTACATTCAGGTTGAGACTCAGAAGTTTGGGTACATGGGGCCCAGAAAATCTAAGTGGGCTGCAGCACTCTTGAATATGAGAGTGGCTGCTGTATACTCCTCATCTTACTGCAATCTCTGCTGTAAGACCTGTAAAAGTTATTGTTGTCCCACATTATGATTTTATTCAACTTACCTTTGCACAGAACTTTTCTGTTCAATTGTGTACATTATTTTATTTTTTTTGTTTGCACTATTTATTCAGTAGTTCTTCATTTCTTACCTATTTTCTTACTTATTCCTAACTGAGTTTTCAGCAATTGTTAAGTTTGTTAAGCTGTTTTCTTATGGACTTTTTCTGACTAATTCTGATTATTCAGTTTGGCCTGGAGGTTAACACTAGTTAGAGTCCAAACTTTTTCCAGTTCACATTTATAAAAAAAATAAAATAAATAAACTGTCTCGAATTGGACGAAGAGGGGACAACACACTGCTTCAGGCTCCACTGTAGGGGGAGCAAGGCAGAATCTGTGTATGTTTTTTTTTTTTTAATTATCATTATCATCCTGAGAGTTCAATATTCAGTAAGTCTGACACCAACAGGTTTTCCATTTTAATGATTCTAGGGTTGTGCATGCTGTGGAGAGGATTGTATGTTTTGGTTCAGATTATCCATCTTCGTAACTTTGTCAGTACCAGTAGTCCACACTCATCAGCTGTGGACTATTTTGTCTTACTGTCTGGTCCTGAATGAAACATGTATCAGAAGAACACTGATCAACAGTTTGACTGCTCAGGGTTTGAAGGATGCATTCTGCAACTGTTAGGATAGACATTGCATGTGTGTGTGTATGTGAGTCAGACCAGCTCTGTCTGCTGGAGAAATAAACTTCATCCATTACTTATTAACTGAGTTTGATGTTCTTTTTCACAGTTGCTTACAATTTAAAATGACAGTCTTAGAAGCTGAGCTAGTAAAATGTATAAGAGGCCTCAAATATGCGGATGATACTGAGCATAGGAAATGTCATGATTTAGGTTAAAATCGACCACCATGGTAAGTCTATGGTGGTCGAGCAGCAACGTCTCATCTCACTATGTTGCAGGACTGACAGGTGCAGGAGGATCCTCTGGGTGTGTTGTTGTACAGTCTGATAACCTGTTGGTTCTTTTTTTTCTGTGAATGTTACCTGCTGTAGGGAAGGTGTGGGGTCACGGTGGGAGGAATTTAACTCAACCGTCTTTATTTCTACAGCAGAGAACCAGCTTCCATCAGTAATGACGATGTGCCACGATGCACACTCAGAACTTCTTCTGTTTTCCATCTTTTTTTTTCTGCACTCACATGGTGCAGATACTGTATACTAGACAGCAAGATATATTTTTTCAGGAATTGAGGTATGTCACTAGTCACCTTTATTATGTTATTATTATTTTATGACTGGGATGAGACGGGAAAGTCTGAGGCAGGACAAGAATTGTAACAACAATGGGTTAGTTTTTATATGTGCAAGAACACTGATCTGTTGCGGAACATGATGCAAGTTGTGCTATTTGATTAAGTTTTGGCCACACATCCAATCTACAGATAGTGAGCACAGTTACTGTTCTAGGTTAGGGATGGGATGCCTTTTTTTGTCAAAGGACTTTATGATTATACAGCAGAGATTCCCTGAATATCTCAGTTACAAGAGCAACCTGAGGATATTGTTTTTTTTGTTTTTTTTACAAATACTCTAAGCACATCGCTTTTTTTGTTAGATTAACCAGCCTATGAGGATAAAGAGGTGGTACTCTCCAACTCACCGCAGTCAAAGAATGTATCAGTTTAGTACCTCACTGTGATGGGCCTGTACAGACAAACATTTCAGAAGTCACTGCCACAAGAATGAAAACCTCTGCTCAGACAGAATTAATCAGGCTGGTAGTGATTGTCTGAGTCAGACTATCGTTTTATAATTTTGACACTGTCAGACAAAATCAGCATAAAAGGTTAATGATGACAACGGTGCGAGTGGATGTGTTGACATTTAAAATGACTGAGCACAGACAGGCTGCGCATGTGTGTTGAAGAGACGACTGCTCCAATACAGCTGGACTCAGTTTCATTATTGGAATTATTTATTAGTGAGGATTTTCAAAACATGGAGAGGAAAATCAAAGCAGCAGGGTTTGACTGGCAGATGTCAGTCAAAATACATATTGACTTGCTAACACACAAAGAGAGGGAGAGACATTCAGATCTCATCAGTTCATTTTTTTCAGCCCGTAGCTGCTCCTGTAATGTGATCGCATGCTGTTTGAAAAGCAAAATAAAAATCCAGCCGTATTGGCAGCACACTGCATTTGAAATGAAATTGAATTGAAATGAAATGTGAACAGCTGCACTAAGTGTGATGCCTTTGCTGCTGTGAATTTCCTGCAAACTTTCAGCCTGCTCCCATTAGTAAAATCATACCAGCAAAGTTATTTTAAACATGTGGATCTAAGATGTCAAGTCGAAAACACACTCTACTGTCTGTGCATTGCCAGAACTGAACTGAACCTTCCACCTGTTTGTTCCTCTCCTTCCTGTGCACCTCACTTGTAAGAAATGCAAACAAAACCGTTTGCGGTTCGGTATGGATGATGAGTCATTTCTGCATCTATAATGTTTCTATTTGAATGCTTTTGCTGTCGTTTTCTCAGAGAGTGAGTTAGAAAAGAGTGGGCGGTGAAAGTTGATGATGCAGGATGATGAATTAAATTATTGTTTTCTGTACAGGCAATTTATCATTGAATACTAACCTGATTAACTACATGACCTGTTCTTTTCAACCCTGTTTCTTGTGACAGGTGTCATGGTTACACATGTAAACATATTGCCTTCACCACTGAGAGTGACATACCTACCTTTGTGGAGATGGTTATGGCTTTGTTAGGTTTAGGAGAAGCTTGTGATTTGGGTTAAAATAATACTTCCTTAATAATTAGACATTCTTTGTTGTCATGGTTACTTTGGTGAAGCAGTCATAGTCAATCCTGTGTCATATTCATCCATCCATCGCAGCCACCACCTGATGATTGCCACACTTCTCCCTCTGCTGCTGTCATAATTGCTGTGGCCACAAGATGTCGCCTAGGAACATGATGTGACTATGTGTCATGATAACACCTTTACTGCAAGTGATTGTAGTGATTGGCGTAAGCTGACAATAATGTGGACGAGTGAAATCAGAAGGTACTGAGTTCAGCTAGGCAGGAGAAATTACTCTGATGACAATAATGGAAGGAAGACTTGGAAATGGAAACAGAAACTGTGCTTAAACGTCCCATGTATTGAATAAAAAAACAAAACAGTATCAAAGTATTCCAAAAATAAATTCTCGTCATAAAAATTTATATTTTTCCTTAAATACAAAATTATAGTTCATAAAACTAAACAAGTACCACACAATGCCTGTAATATCTTATATCTGGAAATTAGTTATGTTATTTGGTGCACCACTGAGTTCTTTCCACATATTCAGTCAAATCCATTAATAACCCAGTAACCAAACTCAGTTAAACCATCCACAACAACAAAAAAACCAACCCAAATACTCAGGCACATCGAATAAATGTGGTGCCCCTTTAATAACACAGAGATTTGAGCAGACTTGTTTTTTTGGGTTGATTGTTTTTACAGGAGAGTCGTATAAAGAGGCTAAGGAGAGAGAGAATTAATGTTATCTAATGATGCAAATGATTTCCTTTGACAAAATGCAAAACTTTAATTTACATAGACTCAAAATTCTGCTTGGTGTGTTTAGCATCCTTGGTGTGGATCGCAGAGCACAAAACATTTGTTATCTCAAGCCACTGAGCCGTTTCTCATCGCTGCTCAGATGTCACAGCGATGTGGAAAAACAAGGTGTTTCTGGCAGAGTTCACACTGAGCCTCAGGCAACCACGAAGGGTCAAACCAGGCAGGTGGGATGACTCCTTCAAACTATGATCATCATAAACAGAATCTGATGTTGTACATGTCTTCATGATGGGTATTTTCATGGTAAAGTCTGGGCTTTGAAACAAGTTTTCCACGTGTAAACCCAAAATAAACACAAACTGATTGACAGCTGCAAATTAGTGTCACTTGCAGCTCAGTGACTATTTGAGGCAGATTGAAGTACTGGATGGATCTAGGCTGCAAAATAAGCCAGAACTGCATTGTTTTTTGTTTGTTTTTCTTTCTTTTCTTTTCTTTTTTTAAAGGAATTTCTGCATCATTACACCGCAGATAGCAAAGTGACAGGAAAGACAAGGACAACCGGTGGCAAACATTGACGAGCAGGGTTGAACTGTTTTCTCCAAGGGTGCTACATAGCGCACTCTGTAGCATGCTACGCTGTGAAGTACCCTTGAGAAAATAACAGCCTGATAATTGACAGCCCTCGCTTACTGAGGGTTCACTGAAGGTTAGCATTTACGCAGGGATGGATGCATGTTGCACAAAACACATGAGGGCTGTCAGCCGTGTGCATTGATGTATTGATTTGTAACATCTTGCTCGTGCGAACCAGATTGGTTTACCTGTCCCGGCCTCTTTCACTGGAGCACAACATGTCTGGCTGTTAGATTTTGTTCCACTTAAAAGTTACATCATCTCATGCTCTATGCATGTGGTGGCCTTGACAGAGTACCCGAGGAGGGGGTGGTGGGGTGGTGGTGGAGGGTCTCCTCAGGGATGAGAAACGTGAGAAAGATGAAAATTACAATTTCACATTGATTTCACAACCACAGTAACTATAAGACTAGTTCTAAAATATGGAGGGAACTTGGATGGAGGAACGCCAAACAGGGGTGGCCTGGAGTGGTTCGTTTGCAGTGAGAACGTAATCAACTCAGCAACCAACACAACACGCCACACGCTGCTGATGTTCCATGGTTCCCAACGGGCCGGGCCGGCCCAACCGAACATGGTGTTTAGCCCAAGTTGGGTACGAAAATATATAGGATGATTGGGTTGGCTTCCTTTTTTTTCGAGCAGGTTTGGGTTCACAATATATACAACTAACTTGGATTGGGTCTGGCCTGGGCTTCAAATGCGGTTCGGACCCGGGCTTCAACCCAATCCGAGTTGAGACCTCTATTCCATGGTTTTTGTTTTTCCCGAGTAAACTCCTCCTCCTTCCAGGTAAGATTTCTGACCAATGAGAGAACAGTTGGTTGGCGCATGGCAACTTGTTTACAACTTTGGACTGCAGTTACCATGTGAAAACAAACAACCCCCAAAAAATAAAAAAATAAAAATGCAACAATTAGACAGAGGCTGGACATTGTAGAGAAAATATAGTCCATGGAAAGACTAACACACTATCCTGGAATTAAAACAGTGAACCTGGATCAATACTGACAAAAATGGACTGTATGGGGCGTCGTGTGGCTCAGTGGTTAGAGCAGGCGCCCCATATACAGAGGCTATAGTCCTCGCTGCAGCCGACCCCAGATCGAATGCCGCATCGGGCGGCCCTTTGCTGCATGTCATTCCCCCTCTCTCTGGCTCCCCATTTCCTGTCTCTCTCAACTGTACTATCAGATAAAGGCAAAAAGCCCAAAAAAAAAAAAAAAAAAAAAAAAAAAAAAAACAAAAAAAAAAAAAAAAAAAAAAAAAAAAAAGGACTGTATACAAGAGAAAAGACGGGTCAAATATTGAACAGAGTTATCTCTATTCTCTAGCACAAATTTGCTCAAATGGGTGATTGTGGGCTTTGAGAGGTTTTGTACATTCACAAGAACTTGATAGAAGTTCTAATTCTAATTGAGACCGGCCTTTATTTGCTCAAACCTGTAGCCAGACCCAGCCAGTGTAGGAGACCGACGTCTTTTCGAGACTCAGCTTTTGTTTGAGAATTTAAGGTGTATAGGTAAATGTTCTTTCTCTAATGTGATATAAATTACATTTCTTTATAGTATTCTGAGTTACCAATTTTGATACTAACACTGTTGAGCAGTGGAGTTATGTAAGAAAACTGAAAAGAAAATAACATCTAAAAACATCTAAAAAAAAAAAAAAGACTGACTGTACTCATTTATAAAATAATAATAATAGTAAAAAAATAACAGCAATTCAGCAATATCATTTTCTATGGCCTAATCATATTGGGCAAGCCCCTGCCTTGCAAAACGGCAAAGGAAATACTGTTGTTATTGTAACATAATCACACTGATGTAAAAACTTTTTTTTTTAAAAAGTTGTGATGTTTGTTGCCTCAAACCATCAGATTATATCTGGATTCAGGATTATATCTGCCTCATGTTCTACAGTTTCTATGCACAGACTTCCCAGGTTTATCTGAACAAACCCCCTGATACGACTCAGGTCTAGTGTTTCATTATAGAGGAGGTAAAACATCCCCCACAGTCCTTCACCTCAAATCTCACAGTAACTTCAGTATGAATATTTGATGCAGGCAAACTCATAAATCATCTGTGTATTAGTTGTTTACAACAAACAGTATATATACAGTGTGTGTGTGTGTTTGTGTGTGGTCACCCTATCTAAACATTACAGGCTCTCCTCACTGCCATAGCCATTGAATGTGACCTTCCCAGCCCTCCTGGCAGCTGTAACTGATTGCATTTATAGGTTTAATGGCCACTGAACCCTTCTGGATCAACAGTACATAAATCAAAGTTTTCATCTGTATGAAAATGGTCATACAGACCCAGGCCACTGCAGTCCATTCCTCAACACACCAGGATACATCCCTGACCCCATAGTATGTAATTTAACACTAGATAAACTTCAGTGACCATAAACTATTTATTTAATGACTGTTCACAAGCCTGGTGGTGTTTAACCATGAACTTTTCATCATTTCACTATACCATAGTTTTTCTGCAGCACAGACACATTTTGTTTATCTGAGGTCTCTCTCAGGCTGCATGCACCTCACACTTGGCTTTTCCCAACTTTTAATATGAGTAGAACCTCCAGCGTACCACTGACTTGGGAAAAGTAGCGGCAAAAGATGTCATATAGGATGCAGGACCAAATAGAAATGTACCTGCTGCAAGTATCTTGATGTAGCC
Organism: Selene dorsalis; assembly: GCA_900303245.1. Classification (NCBI taxonomy): domain Eukaryota; kingdom Metazoa; phylum Chordata; class Actinopteri; order Carangiformes; family Carangidae; genus Selene; species Selene dorsalis. Next base: position 13,900 of record OMNW01031807.1, read on the forward strand.
TACGTAGAGGAAATGTAAACGTTTTTTCTGTTTTGGTTTGTATAGACGGTATCTTGTTCACCATGTGATGTCACTGATGTGAATGTTAGAAAAAGAAAAGAAAAAAACACAGGTCATAAAAAAAGAAAGACAGCCTCCAGCAAACAGTCATCAAGTCATGTCAATTTTTAAAAATAGAGAGCAGGTCCACAGTGGACTTCTGATTCTTCCAAGATCCTAAAAGAATATTTCCATGTTCTTGGGGTGTTGGGTTGAGTCTGTCAGAGTCTGTCTTATGAGTTTAGCAAAGTGCTTGCAACGCAATGATGCTTGTACCTCTGCCCGTATGATAAATAATATTTATATTAGTAAATGAGGCTGGTCACAGAGCCTCCAGCACCAAGTGTACACACACACACACACACAATCAAAAATCTCAGCTCCTTATTAATCTGAACCAGTATATAGCTGCATTTACAAAGTCAGACACCTGTAGACATAAATGCTTGCGAGAATAATAAAGCCTAGTGTACATTTGTAAGTGCCTGTACAC
>OMNW01031812.1:6569-38345 GCA_900303245.1 Selene dorsalis
TACCCCCCCCTCCCCACACACACACACACACACACACACACCTCCCCATCTTCTTCTCTTATCCTGTAAAATCATTTGGCTTAATTACTGTTTACCTTGCACTTGTGTAGTTTATGTGCATCCTGTAAATCAGAAACCTACTGACCAGGTTCACCAAATGCGGTATGGCTGCTAGTCAATAAATCCATTAATTATTGAGAAATAATCAGCAATTTGATGATTCCAGCCACTCAAATGTGATCACATGTTGTTTATTTGTCCGTTGTACATCAATATTGTTCGTCAATAAAAACACCTGAAGGTGTCAACACGTAATCCATTGAGCAAAAGAAGGAACACAAGTAATAATGATGTCCATTATTAATACATTTTTGATCAATCCTTCCTTAACCAGTCCATCTTAAGTATTAAATGTCAGATAACAGTGGAAATGCCTGTTACATTACTTAACACACCTACAAAGTCTTTGTTTTAGCTCAATGAATTAAATTTGAAAATATATAAAACAGAATATATATATAAACATAAACAAATGTTTGGCATTTTAGGATGAAAAATGACAATAACTCAATGATAAAATCGTTGGGCATTGATTTTCTGTTGATGCATTAATCGATTATAAAATGAACTGATAGTAGAAGTACATGTTAGATGCTGCTGTTGTGAAAGAAGACTTGCTCTCATTCTAGCAGGAAACTAGGAAAAGCATCTGTGTTAGATAAAGACGATAAACACTAAACACTCTATATGCTCGTCGCTCGTCTCGCTCCACTGGAGAGCCAGGCTGGTGAACTTGCTTTTGTTTTGATTTCCTGTCTTCTGGGAAATGTTTAGAGTGAGTTCCTGCCCCACCTAGAGCTAATATGACTAGCAGAGAGTACCCACGAGCGTCTGACCACTCCATCCCCTCCTTCTGTGATGACAACCCCCTGCCTCTCCACGGGCCTCCCAGCCCCCCACACACACTGGAATTTAACCTTCCTGACCCTGGTACAGAGCAACAGAGGAGCCCCCCACTCACCTAATCTCTACCCCTGTCTTTTCTCCAGCTTCAATATGACACAAATTACTGTATCTCCCAGGTGCAGAGTCATCATGAATGATCTATGCTGACAAATAAGGCACAGCTGTTTCTGCAGTTATCAGGATCTCAGCGTGCTTCCCTTTCCTGTCCTTTAACTGTTCCAATGCAGTCTAATACAACGGCTTTTTTGGATGCAATTATCGTGTCGTCTGCTCATGAAGCTTGAGCAAACATGACTTCCTGATGCAAGAGACCAAAATACAACATCCTCATCTTGTGCAGAAAGTTCAGCCAGAGCTAATATGAGCCTCAGCTCTGAGTCAGACAAACCAGGTGGGTGTGTTTTGAGTTAGAGTCTTTTCAGTAGCAAATCTGTTGCTACGTTTCCATGTTTCCATGCTTCATGCTTCCATCTGATCACAGTAAGAAAACACGTCACAAAAAGAGGAAGTTACATACTAACAAGACCATAACTTTGGAAGGCACCCATTTGATTTGTGTAAAAGTTCACCTCCTTCATTCCTTCTTCAAACTACCACTGACACCAGTGTGGCATTAGGAAGACATCCCTTCATTTGCTTCACTGCCAGTATTCACAGGAGGACATGCAAGTCTTGTGATGTGAACCCTTTAAACAAAAGCTTAACCTCACAACCTTCACAAAGGTGAGATTAATTGCAGGGCTGTTGTAAAAGACTGCATTACTCTTACCTATTTATACTCGATACAGTTTAAGCTGAAAATATTAGTTGACTTACAGTTTTCAAGTGATGCACAACAAACTAGGCAATTTGAAGATGTCACAGTGGGCTTTGGAGAAAAGTACTAGTCTGAGAAGCCATCATTATAGTAACTATAAGTAAATATCCATCCAGAGGAAAAACACTAATGAACTGTTGCCTGGTTTCAGTTCCGCAGGATAAGTAGGTCGGTTTTAAATGCTGACCAGGAGTTGCACTATAGCCTTATACTTGTATCTGATAGACACTTTCACTTTGACCACAGTTTTAACCAAGCCCTGTTTGTTTTGTCTGTGTCAGTGTGCGTCTGTGATGGTGTCAATGTCATAGTGCGAGAGAAGCAGCGGTTTGCGATGCTCTTCCAGTCCGTGGTCCTCCCGTGCCAGTACCAAACGGCCTCCACCAAGACCCCCGTGGTGCAGTGGTGGTACAAGTCCTACTGCCGAGACCGCTCGCGAGAGTCCTTCAGCCTGCCGGAGACGCTGGGCATCCAGACCTCAGAGCTGGGGGCCACATCTCACCTGGAGTGCTCTGACAGCAGCCGCACAGTCCGGGTCGTGGCCTCGGCGCAGGGAGCCTCCATGACGCTGGCTGAGCACTACAAAGGCCGAGACATCGCCATCATAAACAGTAATGTGATCATTCTTATCCTCCATGTTAGAAAGATACGACTTAATGAGAGTGAGAGTTGCTGCAGCTGTTTGACCACCGCACCCTGAGACTCATCCCTGAGCAGGACTCAGAGCTGACTGTGCTTTGTGTTTCCTGTTCTCTAAATAAACCTCTTTTGTCTTTGTTTTACAATAGAGCAGGCATCGCACACACTGATGTGACCACGATCCCCTGTTCTCACTGCCATTCATGCATGGATTCCTTTTAAACCTGAGCCTTATCAAGCCAAAACACCCGTCCTCCATCCAAACGTATTCGCACAACAAACCGCATCCAACAATGCTCCTGTCGTCAGTCAAAAAATACTGACGCCATAAATAGTTTTGTCGTCACTTTTAATATACATGATACGTTTTTTCTTGGTATTCGCACATAAAACATTCTGTATTGAGCTTCGGCTTGTGCAGGTGACAAAGAACAGAAGCTCAATCATATTAGTGCTGAAGCAATTAGTTGATTAGTCGCAGCTTTGCAATCATGAGGATGCAGTTTTCCTGTCTTTTGTATCATTGTGCATTGAATATGTTTGTGTTTCAGACGATTGTTCAGACAGAAGAATCAGTTTGAAGAAGTCTTTGGATGAGTTTTCCTGAGCTTTAGGAAATTGTTTTGGCCGTTCTTAGAGACCAGATGATTGATTAATCTGAAAAAATAATCAACTGATTAATCACCAATCACAGGACCTATATATTACTTGGTGCAAAGTAAATTTCCAGGTGCATTTTGTATTCATTCATTAATACCTGTCAGTGTATTGTGCATCCACAACCTGATGAGTCAAGTCATTCAGTTTGCTGAACATCTTATGCATGACCTGAAAATGGCATCAAGGTAAACTTATATTAGACAAAGAAACTACACTACAGACTCAATACAGCAGCTAGATCCTGATAGAATTATTAAAGAAGGAGTAGTGAGCAATCAGTGATGATTCACTGATGTGTTGCAGTACGCCTAAGCCTGTCTCCTTGTCTCTGTGCAGAAGCCGACCTGAGGATCGGGGAGCTGCAGTGGGGCGACAGCGGAGTTTACTTCTGTAAAGTCATTATTGCTGATGACCTGGAGGGGGTGAACGAGGGTCAGCTGGAGTTACTAGTGCTAGGTACGTACCGCCCATGTTTAATTTCTTCACCGAAGGACCGACATGACTTTGCGCATGATGGCGAACCGTTGGATACAGTTTTCTTTGTTTATATGTTTGTTTGTTTGCATGTTAAGCTCAGTGAAGCTTCTCTCTATTGGTTTACAAAGGTTTTAGAAACGGCTTTTTTGTTTCCTGCATGCCAAAGTGCCCATACAACAGCTTCCATGGCAACGGCCAAAGGGTGCTGGCCTCTCATGGTCCTGATTCTCCATGACAGACACTATTGTTTAGACACTTAAAGGGGCTGACGTGGATTTTGTTGGACTGTACTTAAGATACATCTTAACTCAGTTGGACACTGTTATTGTGCAGCTTATAAAACAATATGGGCTCATAGTGTACTTTCAGCTGCACAGTAGGTTGTGTTTGGGTGTGTTGTATTTTCTCATTGTGGTGCGTTTGTTGCCGATTAATGATTAGACAAAGGTCTTGAACCTCCAGCGACCAGCTAATATGTCAGTGCCGAAGGTCAGAGATTCACCGTCTACTGTTAATGAATCCTGAAAATAGCATGTCCACCCGCCGAGACAGAAACTGTGAAGACCATTGTTGCCAAAGCCACTCCTTAAGCTGTTACCATGGCAATGTGCTTTTTCAAAGAAGACGGGAGTATGTTAAGGGTTTCTGCTGCTGGTGTGTGGCTGAGACATAAAGAGAGAGAGAGAGAGAGAGAGAGACGTAGAAAAGAGGCAGAACCAGGCTAAACTCTCTTGTCCGAGCTGAAAGTTACCCGGTACAGTTTTATTCCTTTAAGTTAAGACTGACACGACGAGCTTGTAGTATCAAAGTCTGCTCATTCATATGTCCCTCCTCCACTGTGCACTAATCTGATTATAACCAGCTCACAGGAGAGCAAAGGAGGAGGAGGAGGGGGGGTTGGGGTAAAACTTGTGAGAATAACACAAGCGTTTTTGGATCTAGATTTTTTTTTTTTTTAGCTTTGCCACGTTGCAGCTACAAAGCAAGATTGCCCTTTTCCTGAGGTTTTCACTTTAGCAGCATATCTTTCTCATATCAAATGTCCCACAGTTGCCAGTTGGTTTAGCCTAGCACAGACTGGAAACAGTGAGCCTCGGCTGTACCTGAGAGTAGCAACACATTTTTACCGGCATGTCTAAAGTTCACTTGATTAAAATGTTATATCCTATATCTTGTTTGTTTAATCTGTAAGTACTTTACCACATGACCTCCACAAATTAAACCAAAAATTCAGCTGGTGTCAATGTTTTCATCTGCAGGAGAGCAAAAGAAAGTCTCTAAGCACCAACATTTGCTGTTTGCTCTTTCAACATCTCCCTAATCTCTGGTTTAATTTTTCTTTTGGATTTATTGTTTCACCCACTTTGTTCATCTTTTTTTTCTTCTTGCAAAATCTTTACCCTCTCTCCTCCATTACTCACTCCTCGACCTTCAGTGCTCTCCCTGCATCTTTCACTGCCTCCCTCCCTCCCAGCCTCTCAGGGCTGCATAACTCCTCGGCTCTCTCATGTTACTCAGCGTTACTGAGCTTCATGGTATGCTGATGAGTGTGCCAGGCCAGTGTAGGATGAATACTTATTTTATCAGGGAGGGGGTGTGCTGTGTTTTTTTTTCCCACCTACATAAAAACAGCACACTCAGCACACTCTGGAGCCCGACTCCCAATGACTTTTAAGTCAGACAGATCAGACAGTAACTGGTATTTATGGTAATTATGGTCTGACAAACACACACCAGAGACATGAACACCTGCAGTGATGTTCAGCCTCAGCCCTCCTGTTGAAGTCCTTTTTATGTCTGTATTTTTTTTTCTCCTTGGATTTCTCTCCAGTTTGACCTCTTTAACTTGTATATGTAGCACAAAAGAGGCATTGTTTCACAACCATACAACCTCTATGGCCTTTTCTGATGAGCTCCAATGGTAAATTTTTGCCCTAGAATCACTGTGTCCCAGTTTCCCATGCCCCCATCATCGTCCTCACACACTGCTTTTGTTGGCATCTCCTGTGTGTGTGTGTGTGTGTGTGTGTGAGAGAGAGAGAGAGAGACACGTATGACAGCATGTGCATTCATTCATGTTTAACACTGTCAGAGACACTTGTTTGGTTTGCAGAGCGCTAGCCTACAGCTTTCTTATTAACTTGGATTAAGTGCAATAAGTCTGACTTTTGAATCCTGACTTATGCATCATATCTGAGTGAGACTGGAGCCAAGCTAGCTGCTCTGTGATGCTTTAACAAGGCACTGTGTTGGTTTGAGGGAAAAAGGTATAGTTGCTATTGAGCATGTGGTGCACATGCTCAATAGCAACTTAGTTAGATCTTAGTTTGGCTGTGCCACATTTGAAAAGCTTGTTTCATCCTGAGGAGGACACAAATCTAATTTTAAGGTTATCCATCCAGTGGTTGTTTAGAACGATATCATCCCAAATCTGTGGAAGTCTGTGGGAAGTCATAAGGATTGATAATTGATTGAAGTGTCATCTTGTGCATTGACCACTGATGTAGTGGAGCAACCTACTGACTGTCACACTGCTAACACAGCTGATAAAAAGGTTTACACAGCATGCATGATGTATAATTTACAAAATGTAGTTAATTAAAGTCAGATTTAAGTATGTCTGATAAACATTTAGTAATCACTGATGCTTTGTTATGTTGTGTTTGCTGATTGTGTGAAAAGTTTGTCCTTCAAGTTCTTCAATTACTGCATGACTGTCAATCATCCACTCTGCCACCTTTTGACTCCTGCTTCCTGCTTCCTTTTCCAGCCTTCACCTGTGCTCTCCCTCTCTCTGCAGGCAGGACAGGTGAGCAGGACGATATCCTACCTGAGTTTGATCTGGAGATTATGCCAGGTACGGCACCTCACCTGCACTTTTGTCTCACTGCCTGGCTTTCTAGCTTCACCACTGCTGCCTGATGTTTAAATCTCACCCACCAATCAAAACTCTCTTTCACTAACAACTGTTTGTTACGGTCAGACTGATGAGGTGACAACCGTCACATGATCTAAGCTAATTTGAACACACAGTCAGTAGGTTACCAAAGCAACGTAAACCAAAAAAACACGGACTTATCCTCCGCCTATGGTCATGAGTTGAATTCCACACAGGATGTGTGTTGAATTACTGAGGGGGTTTGAGTGGATTTTTGCTTTTCGGCACACCCTGAGGAAGTACGTTGTTAGAGCCAAGATGTTTATGAGATGTGAGGATGGATAAGTGTCACTCAGACTTCCCTGGAGAACCTCTCGACTTTCCTAATTTAGTGTTCTGTGGTTTGTGGCCGACATTTCAAGCTTTGGTCGGTGACACTGTGCTCACCTGAGCCACGTCTGAGATCTGAAAATGCTCAAGTTTAAACCAAAGAGGTTCAACCACTGGAGGAAACAAGCTTTTCAATTGCTGCTAAATACAAACTGACAGTTTTGTCTTATTATCAAACCACTTAATTCAGAAGTAAAAATCTAAAGTAGATGCAACTACAGTATCAATAGCCATCCCTCATTACAGCTCAGCTGTCGCAAGAAGAAGGAAGAAGGGAGGACTGTTTGTATAACATTTCATTAATCTTCATTTCCAAATTAAGTGTCATTTTTGGCCCCATCTGACTTATCTTTCATGATATCCCTGTTTTGTTATCAGTGCCAAATTCTCCTGTAATGAGTAACTCGCCGGCCACCTGTGGTATTATGACTTTTTTTAGGCCCCCTAAACTGACACAAAATTAGATTATGGATGCCAAATTGGCTAATATTTTGCCACAGGGTTCTCAATCTAATAAAATATTTGCTATGAGACGTTTTATTACAGCAACAGTTTGAAACCCATGACCAACATAGTCTAACTCTCTGTTACTGAATGGAGGTTGAGTGACGATGACCTAATTTGTCCTGTAAAGTCTGTATGACTTTACAGGAGTTTTCATGTTTTGGTGCATATATTTATCTATATTTTTATTCCATGTATGTGTGTGTCTATTCCAGAGTGGGCCTTTGTGGGATCTGTGGTCCTGGGCAGCATCTTGGTCCTGCTGTTGTTGGGGATCTGCTGGTGCCAGTGTTGCCCTCACTCCTGCTGCTGCTACGTCCGCTGCTGCTGCTGCCCTGACACCTGCTGCTGCCCACGACACTGTGAGCAACGGACAGCAACAACTACGACCTCATCAAAAAACATTACTGTTTTAAGATGGTGTAATCTCTGATTCAACTTCTCTTCAGTCACTCTTAACTGTTTTGTTTTTCTCCCGCACAGTGTATGAAGCAGGGAAGATGGCAAAGAGTGGACAGCCCCCCCAGTTTCCTGTCTATCCCTACTATATCCCTGGTGTCCCTGCTGTTGTTCCTCTTGCCCCTTCAACCATCGTGGACCCAAAAATCACCTCTATACCCTCAGTGGAGAATAACCTGGCTGGAGGTGAGTCCTTAAGCTGCAAAGATATGAGAACAGCCTGTTTCAGCAACACTGACTTCACTAACCCTCATTTCATTGGTCGTCCCTCATGCTCATGTCTGCATCTAATCAAAACAAAAAACATGCATGTTTGTTGTTTAAATCTAATGACAGCATGTTTGATTTTGGGAGTTATTTTTGCCTTATAAGAATGTGCATTACAAACTCAAGTATATACATGTGTGTAGGATTATTACCGTATGTCGCTGTGTGTGTGTGTGTATGGGTGTATGTGTGTTTGTGTATTCACATCCACAGTGCACAGTGGTTATCGACTGAAAGCCAGTCCAGACAAGGACTCAATGAAAGTCCTCTACTACATAGAGAAGGAGCTGGCTCAGCTTCCCTCTGCAAAGATGGCTGCTCTCAAACGTAAGCCTGCACAGATTAGGCCAGTTTCTGTCATCTGTGTGTGTGGGCGCGGGTCTACGTGCATGTGCATGTGTGTGTGTGTCATGTGCAAGAATTTCTCTTTCATGTGCATGCTCTGTGTAAAATAACTAGTGCTGGCTCACATCATAATCCCTACATTCGTTATATAACATCTAACTTTCTCATTCAGCTAAAAGCAATTTTTGTATGTACATGTACAGTTTTCTTATCATGTAATGTTACTTTCTAAAACACCTCTCTACAGTAGTTCATGCAAACGTTTCTAAGACAGCGGTATATTGTGTAAATGTCAGGGACTATATTCAGTGGCGAATTCAAACATATTTGGTGAGTATTTAGTGCTGGTGGGACTAACACATGTTTATTTTAATAAAGGACCATGTCACTCAACAGTATGGCTCGTCAATGTGTTGGTAGTTGCTCAATGGCACGAAGGAATAAGATCCACCTGTAGCCTTGCATACACAGTAAATTTACTGTTATTGGTAGAATAGCATCATTGTTGTTACATTTACTGACAGAGAGTAGAATAAAGAATAGATGTGTCCCTTAAATTGGGTTGTGACAGTAGTTTGAGGTGGCACATGAGACATGACTGCCCTCAGTAATTTGCAGAAAACTATAATCAGTGTATGATTATATAGTCAGTTTTATCCCAGTCACCTACACACAGTGCTTTTGACCAAGTCTTATTCTGAGACATTTGACAAGTTTTCACAGCATATCTGAAAGCTGTGAAATGTATTTCAATCACAAAAACAGAAAATGTGATTTTAGTGATATGTCTGTTACAACAGCCAGTAGTCTATCAGAGCTGAGCTCCCTGCACGACGGAGGCAACACAGACTTCAGACACACCTATCAGACGGTCCAGATGAAGGCGCTCCCACCCATCGCAGATCTCGATGACCAGTCAGTGGTGAGAGCAGCTCCACCTACACACAGTCACAGGCCCAGACGGGACAGAGGACACCTCTCAGATGATGAACTAGACAGAAGGTATCGTATCAACAGAATAGATCCTCCTAGTGGTGATGGTATGCTGATGATGCTCTACATGCTCTACAGTGCTCTACAGTAAATTTACTGCAGTTATCTGCCTCAGTCAGACTAAATCACGAATGAAAGCCAAATTTCATGATCAGTGAAAGCGTGGGTACATGTGATGGACTGGTGGGAAACCTCCCAGGAGGGGGCACGAAGCCAGACTCAGTTGAGCAAAGAGCACAAAACAAAGAGGCGACACTGAGCAAAGCGGCTGTAAGTGTGCAGCTGGGGACCAACAAGGCATCATGTTGGACCAATGGGCAAGGTTTCTATGAGACACAAAGCTAGACCCAGCTGGCCGTTTGGGCAAGGTCCCTGAAGGGGGAAAAAACTAAAGTCCCAGCTGAACATGGGGACACAGAATAAACCGACAAGGCAGTAGGTAAGAAAACTTTCAAAAAGTTGCAGTTGGCTGTCTCTTGGGCGTTTGAACAAAGTTCAATTCAAGGCACCCCTCCTCACCCATAAACCTGTCCATAGCTATGCCTCTTCTTCCTGCTTCTGCACCACCTGTGCCCCGACGTAGTGTGACAGGGGTCTTCATCTGGAACAGTGACTGCTACAGTGTCCAAGAAGTTATTAAAAATGTTTAAGTTATTTTTTTTTCAAGGTTATTTTTCTAGTGTAAGCTCCATGTCACCCTGTGTTGAGTTGCTGTGCTCCTCCTTGCAGGTGGAACCCTCGTTCAGAGCACCTGAAGAGAAAGACCTTGAGCAGGAGAGGGCGCACCGGCTCCCTGGACGAGCTGGAGGAATTTGCCAGCTCATATGGCTCCCGTGGTCGACGTGCTGAGCCTCCAGATCGGTTCTACGACCGGGATTATAGCCCCCCCAGGCGTTTCTACAGAGATGAAGATGATGATTGGCGGCGCCGCAGCCCCTCGCCTTTACCACAAAAGAGAAGGGACACGTGGGACAGTGATCGGCCATGTCGGCCACCCCAAAGGGGAGGGTACGATGACACCTTCCTTAACAACGTGCTGGAGAGCAAGGCCAGGGGGCAGGGAGGAGACAGAGTAGCTGGGAGGATGGACGAGGACAGTGACACTCCCTCCAAAGGCAGCTCAAGAGGAAAGGGCAGCAATAGTTACTATAGCCGGTCGCCAAGCAACCGTCCAGAAGAGGAAGACCCTTTACCTCCGTACTCCGAGCCAGAGGCAGAGCGGTACCGCAGGGCCGACCTGGCCACAGACAGATACCGCACTGCAGAACCTCCAAGATCTGAGAGATACAGAACCACTGAACCAACCACAAGGCCCTTCTGTTACACCCGCCCCCACCAGGGGATGTCCCACACACTGCAGGGGGGCAGAGATGAGAGGGACAGGAACCGAAACCTGGTGAGTTACTTGTAGCAGGAACATGGACTCCATTCTTCTTCAGCTCTTCAGGAATGATGCCTCTAAATCCTGTAAATACTTACAGGACAAGGCTGTTGATATTGTATATTTCTCATATTGTCAACAAATCCCATTAAGAGAGCGAAGTATCCAAAGACTGACGTGGCCTGTTCCCCTCCATTAATGTCTGTAATCCATTAAAAACACATCAGCAAGACACACAGTTGCCAGGAGCATTATTGCTCTTAATGACCTTTCAGTACAGAAAGATAAAGCTCGGATGAGTCTCCATTAGTCTGTTTGTGTGTTTATGATGCTTCACAGATCATTGGAAGTCTCTTATAAAAATGATCAGCCCTTTCCTCATCCTGATAAACAAATACATATCAACACGGGAGAAAATGGCAGGAACACAGAGAATAGGAGGACAAACACATGAGCATCAGTGAGCAGAAAAACTAAACTAGATGAAAACTGAAACTTACCTTTTTCAGTTTCTTGTGGTTATTTACTAGATGAGTAATAAGAAACTAGAGACAGACCTCTGAGGAAGACTTGGCGAGTAGCCTCGCACAGAGTTCATGTCTGATTGGTCTTGAAAAACAAGTTCAAGCTAATTAACAGAATGTAGCTTATAAATGTTTATAATACACATATTACATGTGTTACATACTATAATTCAGCATTTCAGTAACGTTGTTGTTGTTAGACTTACGACTTTAAGACCGAACCATGTTAGGTCCAACATCCTCGGTCCAAGCCCAGTCATCCCTTTTTGATCCCTCCTCCCTAATTTCAAATACAGGCAAATGTTTCCTCCCAAAAATATTTTCTGTAGATATTCATGTTCAGTAGGAATCCTCCAGTTTGATCTTTATATGGGATTTGTTGGCAGTAAGAACAAAACAGAACAACAAGAGCCTTGTACTTCAACCATTCCTAAATGTTTTACAGTATTAAGCACATAATCTGATTGTCTCTTGTGCAATGTACACACAAGGCCTTAACACTGAGTCATGTAAATAAGTTTTTATGTCATTATATAAGTAGCTGTAACATTTTTGTATTAATCTGAACTGAATGAAAGAAAGCGACTGAAATTGAATCACTCCATGCTTACACTTTGGCTTACTAAATATCCTAAAACACACATGTGGAGTCAGCATTGCAGTCATTACTAACAAAGCTTGAGCTGCACGACCTCTGTGACTTGTGATTAAGCTTCAATTCCTCAGCCATCAGGCTGGACTAACCCTGCATGAGCATGAATGCGACGTCTCTTACGTGTGGCTCTCGTGTGGTGTTTCCCTTGACAGAGCGCCGCACTGAGCAGGGACTCTCTCATAGTGTGACAAGGTTTCCCAGCGCTTCACCCGCACAGCACTGGCACTGCTAGTCCGTTCACTTTGAGCCGTCCTGTGGCTACGCAGGAGGGGATAAGTGTTCAACCATCAGCCACACGAAGTCTTACTCATCTCACTGAAATAACTGCACTGAAAAACAACATGAGAGAATGGAAAAGGATTGTGCACGGAGCAGGACAATACTGTATTATTATGTTCCCACAGGCTTCATACTCAGTACACTGCAGCTCAGGTTCACTTTGTATGTGCATTTGTCTGTTGTTGATATTGTACTATATGTAAGTACTGTCCCTTGAATTTGCTCTGCAGATTTTTTTTTATTGCACTGCTTAAATACTTTTTAAATAAAGAAAACTTGGCTAAAGTCTTTTCTCTCTGACATTAATGCATTTTAATTATACATAGGCTACAGCTAGGAGCACAACTGATGAATGATTATCATTATCAATGATCAATTAATTCAGCATGAAATATCAGAGATCAATACATATGCTATTGATATATCACAGAATATCCTAAATTGAGTTTTTTAAAATTCATTTTTTGTGTGTATTTCTCTACAGTGTACGTAACGGTTTGGGTTTACATGCTATTTCAGCACAATGGTTTTGACAAGATTATTTTGGATATAAAATACCTGTTGTCTGTCGCAGAATTTGATCTTTCAGTGGCTATTGTGTTTGATAACGTGTGTGATAACGTGTGTGTACCTTGGACAAAACCTGTGTTTTTTATCGCAGCTTATCAAATATACACAGCTAATTAAACACTAGAGATCTACTGTCAACTTGTCCAGCTACACAATCACCACACGTTACTGCTCAAGTTATATAGAGTGTGTGTTGTGTTTTAAAATGTTTATAGAAAGTACACAGCAGCAGAACCAGTGGCCGTTTGTGTCTCTTTAGTTGTTTAGTGTCTCTTTGTTGTCGCTTTGTGTCTCTGTGGTTATTGTGTGACTCTTCAGAGTTGTCTTGGTCTGGTCTTTGCGATCACTTTGTTCATATTCTTTTTGCTCATTTTTGTCTCTTTGCAGTCATTTTGTGTCTCTCTGAAGTCGTTTAGTATTTCTTTGTGGATGTTTTGTAACTTTTTAAGTTGCTTCGTGTCTTGTTACGGTCATTTTGCGTTTCTGTTGTAGTTTTGTGTCTCGTTGTGCTTATTTAGTGTATTTTTCGTGTTGTTTTGTGTATCTTTATGGTCATTTTGTGTATCTTTGAGGCCATTTAATTGGACATTTTATAACCCCGCCTAGAAACCGTAGTGTAAATATTTTGTACTCACCAGATACCAAGACAGAAAATGAAAGATACTGCAGACTCGTGTTCTCTCCAGATACTGCCCAGGGGGGAATTTAAAAAGGTGGCACAGACACAAATGTGTTGGCAAACCTTTTCATCCATGCAGCATTTTTCACAGGACTTGAAGCCCACTTCAGGGAGCTGAGAGGAGCACTTGAGCCCAGTTCAGCCGGACTTGTTTTGTGTCAATAATAAAGCTCGTTGGGGTCCATGTCCTGGACAGGAGATATAAACACACTCACACAAAAGAGCTCCGACTCTCGTTCAACATGACTCATCCTGAGAGTGAACTTTACACTCGGGCTGTTTGTCACAGGCGAATAAAGGAAAACCATTGCACCAGCCATACTGATGTGTTTCCACTTCACTCCATTTACATTCATATTATACAGGCTTAATTTGCTCCTTCTATTACAACTGTTATTTTTGTTTGTTTGTTTGTTTGTTTTGTTCACACACTGAGGGAAAGCCAGCCTGAGGTTTGATGGAGTGGATCTTAACATTCAGCTGCCACGTAAACAACAGTTGATTAAACTCATTAGAGGCGATGAACTCCCCAAAACACAGCAGGGAACTGAATATTCACTCATTAATAAAGCAGTGATTTACTAATCAGGCTCACTCTTTCTCCACTCTCACTTACTTCCTGTTACTCCCATATGCTTTTTTTTTTTGAAGCGGGTGTGAAATGACATGTTTTTCACTCAAATTACTTTTACAGTACTGTCAAAAACACAAGTTGTGAGATGAGTACAAACTGAGGCTAACGTAATCCGCAAGACAAGACAACGAAGCATACGTTACCTGCTAAGACATTACTAACCACTCAGGCAACAAGATGGAGAGTTTGGTGTTGGCCTGGCATCCTGTCTTTTCTCTGAGCTTCTCGTCCTCCTCCGACAACGTCTTCTTTGGTCTCTTCGACGCCTCTTCCATATCAAACGTAATGGGAAATAGTGAGCTAGCTAGCTAGCTGGCCGGCCAGGTGAGAGACGTTGACGTTGGTGTGTGAGGCCTTGCCGTAAAGTGATACGCATTACTACGCAACCAAAATTACATATAGCGCAACACCAGGTCAGCAGGGGGCGCTGTGTAATTCTCCCTGTTACAATTTAGTGACTGAAAAAATGATGCTGAAAATATCTTTTTCAATTTTCAGGTAAAGTGTTGCTTTAAATTTCAATAATCTGTACTTAAACATTAATCACAGACATGGTGTTTTTTTCTTTGCTGGATCGTTAGCAACAAGTGGAGACACTGCTGGGAGGTGGAGGGAGAAGTAACCTATCTTCATTTTTTTTTTTACAAAACTATTAATTTTACGACATTATCTTGAATTTATATTCAACACGAGTTAATTTGGGTAAATGGTGGCTTAACGACACCACTGACTACTCTATGGGTCCGTTCATTACGTTGATGCTTTCAGTGTGCTCTTCCTGCTCCCCCCTGTTTCTTCCATGTTGCACCTGTCTCAGGGGGCGGAGTCAGTGATGTCACCTGAAGCCGGGGTGGGGGGATGATCTACCTCCGACGCGGACTCTCTGTCTGTCGCTGTGGCTGACAAATACTCGACTTTCTCGGCAGAAAACAAACCGGCCCGTGGCAAACATGTCGCCCGGGGAGAGAGAGTAGCGTGAGGATGCCACGCAGAGCGACGACGTCTCTCTCCAAATACTCCACATACTCGTTGGACTGTGACTCGCCCACGGGGACAGAGAGCGACGCTTCCGCGGAAGGATAAAGTGCAACAAAGATGGGAAACATGATCCTACTGATGGCGCTCCTGCTGGTTCACCTGCCGACAGGTGAGCTTAAAGTCCTAACAGTAAACGTGCTTTTTTGCTTTAAGGTAAACTTTTAATATATATACAGTTCTTCCGTTTACAAACAGGAATGTAGTGTGAAGCCACCTCAGCAAACAGTCGATACTCACAGTCATGTCTGTGTACAGGTTAATTATCGACAGGTACAAACAGAGCGAGGCCGAGTCACGTGACCACACAACCTGCGCAGACTGTGTTTTCTTCATAGTTCATAGTTTTAAAATGGAGCTTTACAAACAGTTTAACAGTAGACGGTGTTTGGAGGTGAATATACTGAGTGAACCATCCACGCAGGACCTTAATAACTTTGACCCAGATCGTCTGACATGTGTCACACAGCCCCATAAACACCACTCTGCACCTGTGGCACAAATGAGCCCTCATAAGTTTTATCATTGAAGTGTGGTGATATCCTACATGGTGTAAACATTGGCCCTGCTCCTTTCATGCATTTACCTGCTGACTCGTCGTGTTTTTATTCAGAATTTACACGATTACTTATTTTACAGGAAAAATAAAGTTGGTCCAAAGTGAACTCAGGAGCTCTGAAAAATTGTGTTTTTTTTCCCTTCTATTTCTGGCATTTTTATTTATTTTATTTTTTTCTGGCATTTGATAGCTGAACAATTCATAACTGATCATGAAAGTGATATTTAAAGTGATGTTCAAATAGTCATCCATTAGATTTTGGACAACTGTTTCAAAAAGGGAAAGTGTGAACTTCGACCATGAACCCTTATTGATGTTTTTCTCAATTAGCAGATGTCACCTGTCATTAGCTTGTTTTCCTCTCTCTCTCTGAATTGCTAATTACACATGTGGCTGACAGGTGTTTTCTAATGAAATAGTACAATGCATGTACAGACAAAGAGTAAACTTGTCAGGTCAGATTCTTGTGAGTCCAGCATTTAAGAGCGAAGCTGTGACACAAACACAAACAGGTGTTTTCCTGCTTTGGTTCCTCTGCTTTGAATTGTGTGTGATATTGACATCTGTTTTCCATTTTATCTTCTATCACCTCCTCCTCCTCTTCCTTGTACCAGAGATGCTGTCCATTCAGGTGGTAGTCCCAGAGACAGAGAGACGCACCACTCTGTTTGCCTCAGTGATACTACGCTGTGACTACTCAACCTCAGCAAACCCCCAGGACGTCCTGGTCACCTGGAGGTACAAGTCCTTCTGTAAAGACCCAGTACTGGAGTACTACTCCACAGGTAAGATGACAGCTGGAACAAGACAGTGATTTTACATCTGGCACTGTTTGATTTGAAAAGACAAAACAAAACATACACACACACATATACCTGAAAGGTTTGGTGAACTTTAGAGAACTGCACACATCACTTAAACCTCTTGTCCTCTTATGTACTACTAATTCATAACCAGTTGAAATCAGATTTTTACATCATCACAATGATGAACCATTTTAAATGTCAATGAATAACTTCCACATAACCACATCATGTGTTTCTTTTCACGTCAAGGTACTTTCATCACTCGGTTTAATGAAGGCTCTGATATAGCCTTGTACTATTGTTTTTACCCTTGACATATCTGTTTCTAAAGGCTATCAGGCTGCTCTCCAGCTGGGTCAGGACCCCTCCAACGACTGTCCGGACCGCCAGCGCACAGTCCGCACAGTGATCCAGAAGAGAGGAATCAATGAGCCCATACTGGGTGCAGACTACAGAGAACGCAAAATCACCATTAGAAACAGTGAGTTTGTTCCCATCATGATAACGGTGTTGATGTCGCTGTCGGCTGCTGACTGTATATCTGCATAGGAGGAAATTACATAGTTCACTCACTCAAACTCATTCTCTCAGATGGGAGTTTATATAGTGCTTTGTGAACACACTGTATGTGAAAGGAGTGTTTGTTTATTTTCACCTCGTATAATTACATAAGGTTTATTAGCAGAACTGTAGATGCTATAGTGCCTGAAGCAAAACACGTAACAAACACACAGTTTACACAATTTATGTAAATTATAAAAAAATATTTACATGTATATTTCATAACACTGCAGCCACCCAGCCATAAACTGTTAACCCAAATATTTGTTTTTGTTTTATTTTGTCCCACGTGTAACTTCATCTGTCAACAGATGCTGACCTGGTCATCACTGAGGTGATGTGGTGGGATAACGGCATGTACTTCTGCTCCATCGATGCTGCCGGTGACACAACAGGGGACTCAGATCGTGAAATCAAACTCATCGTGTACCGTACGTCGGTTGAGTTCATGTTGAGCCCAGATACACCAAGAAGGAGTAGTAATCATATCACTTACCATGTTTTCCTCTGACCTCCTCCAGACTGGCTCACCGTCCTGCTCATCATCCTCGGTGCCCTCCTGCTCATCATGCTCTTGTGCATATGCTGCTGTCAGTGCTGCCCTCAGAAGTGCTGCTGCTACGTCCGCTGCCCCTGTTGTCCGCAGACATGCTGCTGCCCGGAAAAAGGTAGAAGACAGGCTTCTCTGTTTATCCCTCATTCACAGCTGGTGAAAAGCCAGATATGTCAATACTCTGCAGTGGTGGAAAACCTTCAGGGCCTTCATTAAGTAAAAGTAAAAACAGTCGTTTTCCAGTCAAAACCATACCAGAGTAAAAGTACAGATCTTTTTTTAAGCAACATGTACTTAAACTAAAAGTGTTCATTATACAGCAGAATGACCCCTTCAGTGTAAAAGATATTATTTCTGATGCATTAACATATAAGCCATATTTTATTATTAGAGCTGGTCTTAAATCTAACTGGCTTTATTTACAGCTGTGTAGTTTAATATCAAAATATATTGTGTTTCATAAAGGTTTTATATGTGAAAATATGTAAATGTGCTTATTAGTTTCTTCCACCACTATTAAAATCAAACAGTTTTTCACTGATGGTGCCTTTGACTCCACATGTATAGTCGTATGACATAATAAGAACACATACACGTGCGTTTTTCCAAGTACATCACAGACAGGAACAAGAGAAGAGATTATCTGTAGCTTTCAAAATCAGAAAAGACTGTGAAGTGTTGCATGATCTAACAACAGAGCTGTAAACGATGAGAACCTCATGGAGGGAAAAAAAAAAAAGTTTTGGTCACATGTTCAAGCTCAAATACCAAAATCTACCCAGTCATCCCTGATGTGAATGAGCCACGTGAACAGGTTTCAACTTCTTTTTCAGCCGTGATGCAGCACAGGATGCTGAAAGAGGCCCAAAAAGCTATGGCTCCTTGGATGGCCGGTCAACCCATCTACGCTCCCATCAGCTCCAATGCCTCCCACCAGGGGGTCCCTATACTGTATTCAGGTGAGTTTCACAAAAGCAGAATGAAACTTATATGGTGTCCTTTTGTTAAATGTTTGCCCAGACCCAAGGGTGTGTTGTTTGATTTGGTCTCACAAGTACATGGACACAAAGAAGAGTTATCTTCGATGGTCGGCTCCAGCTACTTTTTCTAATACACTCTATGGGCTGCCTTACAACTTAGGGCACGAGATAATAATCATCAATCAGATACTGTATGGTTAGAAACCTTTTCTCATTAACCCTCTCATCCAGATGACGGCAGTTGGACAGCATGAGTGAGAGGATCTCTTTAAAAGATTTTAGTTGGTAAATTAACTCAAATTGTTAAAGGTGGAGGGACAAAATCTAGTTTTTGAAAAGTCCCTGTGAAAATGTTTTTTTTTTCTTGATCAAAGCAGCTATAAATAATATTTTTATTTTAGCAACCGATCATGTAACTGCTCAGATGTGAATTATGAACCAACTTGCAGCCTTGTTTGAGCTCCACAAAGAGTTTTAACATCCTGCAGCTGATTGTTGTTGTATTCAGGCACAAACATTGGACTGTTTCAAATCTATGTTGAAAAGCCACTTGCTCTTGCAGGATTTTGTCTGCTAATAATTTTTGGTTGTCCTTGTCTGTTGGTGTTTTCTGTTGTTGTTGTTATTGTAAAGCGTCCTTGGGTGTCTTGAAAGGCGCTATATAAATCTAAGTTATTTGTAATTATTATTATTATTCAGGCACTTTAAAAAAAAAGCTCTTCCTCCAGTTGTAGTTGGATTTCACGGCTTGTTTTCACTGCCCCCTAGTGGTAAAAATAAGCAGTTATTGCAGGATTAAGATTATATGTCTCTCCAAAAATTCAATTAGCTGAATTTAATGATTTTTTTTCTTTTTTTCCAGGCTCATACTCAGACTACCCTGTCAAACAAAACTTTGCCATGGCTCCCATGCAGCTGTCCCCCATGGCCCTGCAGCAGCAGCCCCCTCCTCCTCCACACCATATGAACGGTAGTATGCGTGGTAGTGTTCAGGGTAACCACCAGGTGTTGGACTACCTGGAGAACCAGGTGAGGGGACTGGATGTGATGGCTCCGCAATCGGTCCAGAATATGCATCCATCACAGCCTCAACCTCACCTACAGTCGCAGCCGCCACTTCCAGCAGTTCCCTACACACCTGGGCCCCCAAGTATGTTGTCCGCCCTGGATGAGATGGGGGTGAGAGGGACGGAGAGAAGGGTGATCACCCTGCCTCCTATAATCCAACGTGTAGCCAGCTTTTCCTCTCGGAGGGGGCCTGGAGATGGGGCTCGAGGTGGCCCCAGATTCTCAAGTCAGTCCAGTGGGAGCACAAACCGCTCAGGAGGGGGTCTCCACCCCGAAAGTCGTGGCAGGTATAGAGACAGAAATGTCTCCCCTCCCAGGCGGGGGATCTTGCGTGAGTACAGCGATGACTCCGACTGGGACAACAGACGAGGAAGGGCGCCGCACGGGGGGTCAAGAAATGAGAGAGGAAGCTCAGGAGGGAGGAGAGGAGGTGGAGGATCCAGACCGCGAACCCGAAGTCGTGACGACCTGATGGAGGAGCTGCACAGCAGAGCAGCTCGCAGAGAGAGGAGCTATTCACCCCCCCACCGCCGCAAAGGGTCCTGGAGCTCCGACGATGAGGACAGCAGTAGACAGGCAGGAAAAAAAGGGAAGGATTGGCTGGAGAAGCCCCCCAGCTACTTCTCTATTGATGTTGGGCCTGGACACAGCAACAGCCGCAGGAACCACAATCGCCTTTCTGTAAGACACACACACACACACACACACTGACAAACACTGACAGATGATCATCTCTCTGCTCACAGTGATGGTTTTCTGTTTCCTCTCAATTGTCTGTTCGTTTTTTTGACCTCTGTCTTTCATCACTTTTTAGCTGGGTTAATACGGGAAGGACGAAGCTGATATTTGTGGTTTTACTGAAATGTCTAAGAAAATATGGTTCATTGTGAGATGAAACAACAAAGCACAGTAAAGATGCCAATCAACAAAATAACCGCTGCTAAAAGACTGCAGAAAGCTGCCAGCTGTGAGATCCCTGCCACTGCACTGTGCCTGTGCATTTACAAAATAGCGCAGCAAGAATTTAAATTGTTGATTACTTTTGACCATCATGATCAATCGTATCTTTCTCCTTATCTTAACTATGTCTCTGTCCCTTCTCTCTTGTAGGATAGAAGCTCTCGTAGCGCCACCAGCGTAGTCATCTAAAGCATTTCCATCTTTTTTCTACAACTGAATGTTTCCACAACGGAGCAAATGAAGACAAGCAGTCGGTAACTTAATCTGTTCAATCAGAGATGTTTTTGTTTGGTTTTGTAAATGTATCAATAAACTTTTACTCTATGCATTGTATGTGTTTGCAACAAAGAACATTTTTATCACGGAAAAATGGTTCAGTAGAGTCTGTAACATGGAGTTATATGAAGCTGGGTCTCTTGATGATTATTTTGAACATGTCTCAGTTGTAATTACCAAATGTAATTTGTGCATCTTTTCCCTCTGGTGATGAATAGAAGAAACCCTCCTCTTGGTGTTTATGAAGTAAAGTTTTTAACACTTTGTAACAGACTGTAGGATTAGGTTTGTCACTGTGAACATGGTATTTGTGTATTTTCACATTTACGTGATACAAGTGTATTTGTTTTTTATAATTACTTGTTTTTGCATAATTTTGTGTACTATTTAAAGTGCTTTTTTGTTGTTGTTGTTTTTTTTGTTTTTTTTTACATTTTATCCGTATGGATATTATTAGACTGGAAGAGCCATAGAAAGTACGCTACGTGGACATTTGTAGGACAATGGACAGAGTTAGTGGAGACTTGCTGTGGCTCTCGTACTTGGATGAAGACGAAAATATAATCGTGAACTTCCTTGATATTTGCTGTTCTCACAAATATTAATAGTGATGCACTGTCATGAAATGTGTGTTTTTAATAAACCTTTTTAGATACAGCTAGTGAGGAGTGAGTTAATATTTTTGTATTTCATGATATCATCATATTAACCAAAACCTAACCCGGCAGAAACGATCCTTTAGAATGAAACTATTTCCAGATTTCCTCTTTCTGTCATCAACAACATCAACAAGTTTATATTGTTTGAGGATAGGAGGGAGTATTCAATATATGATAGCTTTAAATGACGATGTGTGTATGACTTATGTATGGTGCTGTATATCAGTGATATAAGGATCAAGTCATTTTAGCTTGTTTCAACTCATTTCAGTTTTCTGCAATTTTCTGTCTTCTCTTTAGGTCAGAGGAAAATATCACATAGTTTATATTATATCTCTATGTCTGTTTCACTCAAGTACAAGTTTAAAGAAAGTAGCATCTAGTTAAACCAAACAGGCTTTTCAAGTGTCTCTGACTGGGAGATACAGGAAAGTCCAGGAGAGGGAGCCACAGGCTGTTAATGTGAATACAAAGAGTTTTTGTCTTTTCTATAGTGTTGAGTGAGTGATAAGAGTTAGAACAAGAACATGTCGAAACCTAACATGTGGGTAATGGAGAAATGTTTAAATATTTGGATGTAACAAAAATTGAGCAGTGAATTTAGCTGTTTTTACTATAAAATAATGACTCAGACAGAAAATTTGAAGAGACTGACTATACATATATTTTTATTTGAAAGATAGTAACAATCAGGGGAATTTGACTCTGAAAATGTGTTTTAGATAGTCCCCCATCACTTAGACTGAATATGAACTATTAAATACCCTGTCACTGTGATCCTTAATGTTGTTAATAAATGGCTCCCCCTGCTGTCCATTTGATGCAACATGTTAAACCAGGAAATACCAGGACAGCTCCCTTCTGAATTAACAGCTGCCGGTTAATTAAAATACATCCAGGACCAAGTCTGTGGGATATTCTGCACTGAAATAGACGCACGAGGAGCAGGCTACAACACAGTGAGGTGTATATATGATTATTGGTTATGTTCAAAAACAATAACGTCCAATAGTTCATGTGAACACATTGAAGACTCGAGCCTCGTGTGTGTGTGTGTGTGAAGTTTCCTACAGATGTTTACAGTGCTGAGGTATGAACAAAACCAAACCGGACGGCGTCTGTCTGTGACATACCGGCGGGGGGAGGGGCTTAGCAGTGAGCGACAATTCAGAACAGCCAATCACTTAAGTTCGCTTCCGTAGAGCAGCCAATGAGGAGGGGGTTAGGCTGTCCAGCCGACTTGACTGTGAGAGGTGGGGAGAAGAAGGAGGATAAATTTCGCTGAGGTGTTTTGGTTTTTATTACTGTGACAGCTTTCGGTTTTAAAAGCACACTCAGGTGAACATTAACGAAGAATGAAGACACATAAGGAGGGTAAGTCTGAAAAGTTTGGGAATGACTGACGTGTCTGTTTTCCCGCCAGTGAGCTGCAATCTTTGTTAGAGACAGTAGGCTCAGGAGTACTTCAGGAAATGAGCTCCAGTGTGTCACTGTTTGTTAAAATGAGCTTTAAATGAATAACTTGTAAGAACCGCCGTGTTGTCTGCACTCCTGGGAAACTGAAGCCGCTGTGCCGCTGTGTCCTTGAGCAACCCCTTTAGCTCCAGCTCCTCCCAGTGGAGGGGGCCGGTATCCAACCTGTAACCCCGGCTGTCACACTCAGAGCCGGGCTGCACATCAACAGCTGGCCCTGGTGCAAAAGATCCACCAAGGGCCACAGTTCAATTATACTTAAATATCGATAATAAATACTCGATGACCTCGCGTGCAGGGGATGGATGAATATCTACACTGTGTGCCATATATTTCTGTTTATTTGTGTTTTTGTGTCTTTATTTACAGGTGAAATCTATGAAGGTTTTGCACTTTTTGTGAATAACTTTACTTTTTCCTGCTTTTATTTTTCATATGCATGTTTGGATCTGTTTTTATCTATATGTTCATGTTTTTTTTTTATTAATCTGTGTCTATTTTTACACAGAGGAGAAGCTACATGTTATTTTGTATTGACAGTAAAAGTAACTTTTTGGTAGGTTTTAAAGTGAAATGTCCAATAGCAGATTTTTCCAGCTTCTCAAATATGAAGATTTGGAACTTGTCTTTTTCACACACGATAATAAAAAAAATTGTTTTTCTTTTTTTCATACAAAATGAGACACCTGGGGGATTCACCTTTGTCACCTTGGCAATTCAAATTGCTTTACACAGGCATGGGAATACATTAAAATCATAGGCACGTTTCAATTTGCTGTCACATTATTAACAAAATGATTGGACAGATCAATCCAAAAATAATCGTCAGGTAATAGATAAAGAAAATAACAAATGAATTACCAACCACGTAGCATTTGTTTTTGTTACTGCTACTTTTACTCATTCACGTGTAAACATAGGACGGGTTTCAACTGTAAATAACAACAAAAGTTCATAACGTTCATGTTCATGTGATGAGGACATGATTGATTGGTATTGATCCTACTGACAGTAATAGAGCTACTCAGATCAAGACTTCCCACCCACTTCTGAGACTGAAGATATGATCGTTAGGCCTGTGTTTCCAGATGCAGAGACGCAAAGCTGAGCCCTGTGGAAAAATCTGAGATGATCCCAGAGCCGACTGCATCCAGGCCCTCAGAGCAGAGGTACGCATATAATACCAAAATATGATTTATCCTGGTAATTGATAGGACATTCTTCAATATTAGTTTCTTTTTTTTTTTTTAATCATGTAATCTAATGTCATGTTTTTGACTCTGCAGTAAGAGCTCTCGTGATGAGGCAAACTCTTCTGGTGCTGTCAATCATTCGGAGGATGAGTCAGGGAATGAGAACAGACAAAAAAGTGTGGTAAGTGTTTGTCTGTTAGTGGACTCTGCTCTTATGTGGTTACAAGTGGAAGCAGTCGTAGAGCAATATAATGATCAAAAGGAGAAGTGCACACTTGACCGTGTGTAACTCTATGGTGCCGTCATTTAAGTTCCTCGTGCGTATTTGGCCAGTTTAGGATGCAGCACTCCACACGCTACCTCTCCTTATTATTTATCATTTCTTAAATCCGCAGAGGAAGAGGAAACGAGCACATAACGGATCTGAGAATGTCAAACACAAAAGTGTCAAAGCCGGTCGCAGCAGCGTTGGCAGAGCAGGAGGAAGCAAACAGAGGCATGTGGAGGCTGTCACGCTGTTTGAGGTGGTCACCATGGGCAGTAGCGCAATGCAGGTAAAATGACGAACACCTGTTGTTATGAAATGAAACAGTGAGATCACTCCTCTGGAGTCACTGTTGACATTAAGAACTTTGTGTAATCTTGTTTTTGTCAACACAATATTTTATATTTATGTCATCTTTAAAAGATGCTGGAAAATCAATCTTTTCATACTTTAGATTTTTTGTCCTTGTGTATTTTTTACTGTTATTCATTATAATCCTCTGTCAACCAGGCAGCTGCAGCCTGTTGCCTGACAACAGCAGGCAAAGCTCAGGAGGGACTGTAATCCAGTCTAGGCTTGTCTACATGAGCTGCCAGTGCAATTTAGAGCTAAATATAAAACTCTGGTTATTAATCACACGGCTTTACATGAGTATATTTATGAACTGTTGATTCAATATATTAATTAAAGTTAAAGTTCTCAGATTGACCACCTAGTGTTAAGGAGCTCGATTTTAGGAGGAAGACTGAGAGCTTTGTTATTTTGTCAAGTTAATTATATTTTTTACAGTGATTATTTCAGTTTTGTTTTCATTGTTGTCACCATCCAGCTCGTTTCAGGCCTTTAATGTGAAGCAGTTTGTCTCTTTTGTTTTGCAAAGCTGCAAACAGACTGAACCCACATCCTCAACATAAAAGCACCTGACGATTTATCAGCTGATATTCTCTGGTGTGTTTTCACAACATTAACAAAAACTTACTTTGGTGTGTGTGTGTGTGTGTTTGTGATGCTGGACCAGGTGGTGATAGACGACTGGATCGAGGCCTATGTGACTGACAGAGACTCTTCACTCCTTGACCTCATCAGTTTCTTCATCCAGTGCTCTGGATGCAAAGGCAAGAAGACTACATATGCACATCTGTATACACACACACACACACACATACAGACCACAGAGAGTCACCCCCCTCTGTCTCTCCCAGGTGTAGTCACAGCAGAGATGTGTCAGAGCAAAGAGGACAGTGATGTGATGAGTAAGATGGTCGAGGAGCTGGACGAGGTGGGACGTCTTCAGTCTCTGTGTATCACACTGCTGCATCAGTTTTGACACTTGGACTGAAACTGTGTGTGTGTGTGTTTCAGGAGTCCAGTCTGCAGTATAAGAAGTTTCTGGCCTTTCCGTGGATCCTCACAGTCACGTGGCCCATGGACTCAGTCAGTAGCACATAATTGATCTATTTAATGTTTCTGTCATCCTCCGGTTCTTGGCGGGTTTCCTTCAGTTTTTTTGCACCATTTTGTTGATATCCAGCTTGTGTCAACTCTTGTGTTCTTTTGTCTCTATCCCAAACAAAGTAAAGTTAGGATTTCATCTAAGTGAGACTTTTAACCAACTCTCTTCTTCCTCCCCTCCACTGTAGGACAGTGCGGAGTATCCCCTGACTCAGCCTGGCCCGTACGGTCGCTGGTTTCACTCCGAGTTCTGTGAGTTTGTGTCGGTGCTGGTCGCGCAGTGTCAGCACAGCGTCATGTTCGACGGTTACCTGATGAACACGCTGATCTCGCTGCTCACGGAGCTGTCCGACTCTTACGTACGAGCCTTCAGGCACACCTGCACGCTCGCAGGTAAGCAGCAGAAAAGACACACACTCTCACAGATTCATGTGTGTATAAAAAAAAGTGATCTGAACTCTGATGTTTGTGACGTCTCTCTAAGCCATGAAGCTGCTGAGCTCTCTAGTGGGCGTGGCTCTGAGCCTGAGTGTCGGGATTGAAAACAGTCAGAAGCTGTACAAGGTGCAAAAAACAAAGACCTCGAGACAGAGAAACACGTCGCAGCTGGAGAGAATCCAGAAGAAGATCACAGAGGTGAGACTCGTCACTTTGTAGTCGGCTCTGCAGAGGGGAATTGAGAAGATTTTATCTTTGCTCTACGTGAATCTCACTCTCTTGCCTTTGCCTCTGCTCCTCCAGCTGCAGGAGAAGAGGGTGGAGATAGAGAGCATGATGGATATCATCTTCAAAGGAGTTTTTCTCAAGAGATATCGGTAAAATAAAGTCACGAATTTCTCTGACAGTCTGCGTGCATTACAATATTATGTCAGTCACTTTGGAGCAAACTTTGTGTGTGTTTCTGTGTAGTGATGTACTTCCTGAAATCCGCTCGATCTGTGTGGAGGAGTTGGCCGTGTGGATGAAGCTCTACAGCTCCGTGTTCCTCAATGACAGCTACCTCAAATACATGGGCTGGATGATGAACGACAAAGTAAGAAACAGCAGAGACAAAACACAAAATGTGGTCTAACGCAAAGATTTTGTCTCAGCGATCCATTTAGATTGAAATCAAAGTGGTGATCACAGCTTGATATGTTTTATGAACATTTGAAACGAGCTCCTCACTGTTTCATCTTTCAGACTCCAGATGTGCGTCTAAAGTGTGTGTTGGGTCTGCAGGGTTTGTATGAAGACCCCCTGCTTCTCCCTAAACTGGACCTGTTCACCAGCCGCTTCAAGGTAACCAGACCTGCTTAAAGCTGCATCAAGGGATTACGGTCAGCAGGGGGCAGCAAAACAAAACAACACAGACAGATGTAGTCATTAAATAGAAAATCAATGCTCTATATTTGCCTGCTCACATTTTTTAAATTTTTTACTTTTGTCTTGTGCTGCTGGAACTGTGTTTGATGAAAGAGTCCATAAAACCAAAACGAAGATGATGATAAATGCTGAAATGTTCTTTGTGCTCATGTGTGATTTTGTGTGTGTGACTGTATGTGATGATTCTTGTTGGCGTCCCAGGACCGGATGATCTCCATGACTCTGGATAAGGACAACGAAGTGGCAGTACAGACCATGAAGCTCCTGCTCCTCCTCTCCAAGTCAGTCACCACCGTGTTTGGTGTTCTTATTCTCCTCCTGATTCTTCCTCGCCATTTCCTGTTGTCATAACTTCTACTATAATAATCCACAGAACATCCGATGACGTGCTCAGTCCAGACGACTACAGGCAGCTGCTTCAGTTTGTTTACTCTTCTCAGCGACCTCTCGCAGCCACTGCAGGGGAGCTGCTCTTCTCCAGGTCCGTCCACCTCCACCACTGATAAAATATAAGATAAAACAACATGCAAACAGCTGTTTAGTGTTCACCTGGATGTCGTTGGTCTCTCTCAGGCTACTCAACACTGCAGCACCTGCAGCTGATACTCAGGAACAACTTAACGAGGAGGAGACTCATAAACAGCAAACTTCAGCCAGACTGAAGGCTCTGCTGAACTTCTACCAGCAGTCAGAGGTAAAATGTTTTAGATCTTTCAATGTGACGTAAAGTAAACAATCTGGGTTTATTAGCATCACAGAGGCTCTTTGTGCTTCATATGTTCGTGTGTTCACGATGCTGTGTGTGTTTGTCTGCGCCTGCAGCTGCACAAACATGTGGTGTACCTGGTGGACAGTCTGTGGGACTGTGCTGGAGCCCTGCTGAAGGACTGGGCCGCGCTCACATCCATACTGCTGCAGGACCACAGTCCAGGTGAGAGACCAGCAGAGATGTCCTTAAATTTTGTGTTGAATGATATTTTCAAAATCTTTAGTAAATTTTAGGATTAATTTTCTTTTTAAGTGATTTTGATCAGGAATACAGATACAGACTTTATTATTGATCTATTTCTTCTCTCTTTCTTTTCTAAATGCAAAATGAATAGAGTGCTACACCAACATACTCATTCTACACTGTACAAATATGTATTATGTCCATTTGTCAGAAAATCTAATAAAGACCTTTGGGTATATTTTTACAAATCATTTGATTGAAACGTTTTCTCTTGTACGACAGATAAATATGTATGTATGTATGTAAAAGGTTTTCCTTAAAGCTAGTGCTTATTGATGACTAGAGCATATTGGTTATATGCTCTAGTGTTATGTTACATCAAAAGTGCTTTGTCATCCAACTCTCTGCTCTACATGCTGTTACTGAATCATCTTAAACCTTATTCCTGGTCTGCTCTATTCTCTTACCTCTTTTTGATGACATGCGTGTATCTGAAAAACATCTGTTTACCTCATATGCTTTGCTTTCAGAAAAGTTTACTTCAACTCTAACATATAAACAAGTACTGGATATTATTGTGTGTGTGTGTCTGTGTAGGTCTTACACTGGCAGAAGAGGCCGTGCTTGTAGAGATCCTGGTGGCGTCGGTGCGTCAGGCCTCAGAGGGGCCGGTGCTGCCGGGGAGGAGCGGAGCCAAGAAGGTCAGAGGGGAAAAACGTCTAAAATTACATCACTTTAAATGCATTATAACAGTTTTAAATTACATTTTACTTGATAATTTACTTTGAAAACAAGCATGTGCCACATGAAAAGAAACTTAAATGTACTTAAAATATGGTATTTTAACTTCCCAGGCAACGAGCGCTAGAGAGAAGAAGGTTCAGATGGATGACTGCGCTAAACTCACTGAACATCTCCTCATGGTGCTTCCTCAGTTACTGTCAAAGGTATTTATCAAACACACAGTTGTTATATAATAATTTCTTCACTACAGGCAGACGCAGTGCCTCCATTTCTCCTCTCTGATTTCTGTGTGTGCAGTTCTCAAGCAGCCGGGACATCGTGGCCTCCCTGATGAGGATCCCTCAGTACTTCCTCCCTGAGTGTCCAGAGGCTGAAAACACACAGGTTCGTTCCCAGACTTTCAACTTATTGCACAACCAGCGAGATGATAAATGAGAAATGAATGGGCTGACACACGTCCCTCATCTTTAACATCACCATTAATCCTGTAGACTTGGGGCCAAAGAATCGAAGCCACGAAATCAAACTTAAATGTGATTTTTAAATTTAGAAAACATTACTGAAGCACTGCTATTGATCGAATGGGTGATTACAGATGGATCATGAAAACAGAGGTAATGCTGAGAACTTTCCTCATGGCTCAAGGCAGCACTGGTCTTTATGTATTTACGGGCAAAATTTAAATGGTGAAATTACAGTAATTTCAGCTGAAATCACAGAAGTTGGACAGAAAATGTATCCAGGCTTCTAAAACCAAGGCAATTATTTTGTTGTTTGATTACCGATTTATCGGCTAATTATTTTTTGTTTCATTAGACTATCCATCATGTCGTGTATACACTGTCAAAACTCTATAATCAAATGTGCTGTACTGAACTTGTTTATTTTATTTTGGGTCCAAAAACGACAAAAACAAGTTGTAATGACTTGAAACTGAGAAAAGCAGAAAACACTGTGTGGCTTCACTGAAGACATTTTTTTTAATTTTTGAGTAAAATATAATTGATTTTATGATGATTAACTCATCAAATGAGAAAAAACGTCTTTCAGCAAGGTCGAGACAGTGCATCCATCATACAACCTAGAAAGTCTCCTGTCCATTACAGGAGCGACGTAGAGACAACCAACCAGTCACATTCACACTTATAGGCACAAATCAACCTAATGTGCATGTGATAGGACAGTGGGAGGAAGCTGAAGAACCTGTAGAGAACATGTGAGAACATACAAACTCCATACAGAAAGGCCCCAGGAGCCCAGGACCTTCTTCTTTATTTGCTCATCTCATCATGAACTTTTCTTGTCTTTCTTCTCCAGGCCATGTCCACCCTGGTGGCAGAGATGGGAGCTGTTCTGGAGCGCCACTCGGGCCCTGCTGTCCTGGAGGCGGCGGCCCGCACGTACCTCAGTCTGTGTGCAGAGGAGACCAGCTGGTGCTCTGTGGCCCGGGCTGCCAGAGACGAGCTGGTCCAGACCTGGGTGGACCACCTGACGGTCCTGCTGGAGGACTCAGTCAGGGTGAGTGAGTGATGCTCTGCTCTGGATTTACGACACAGGAGGCAGACAGTTGCCCTTCTCAACCAGAGTACTGGCCTAAATCTCACATCATGTTGCTTTAAATCCTTTAAACAAAGTGATGTGAGAAGGAAAGTTACTTTGCAGGTTCACAGCCGGACTGTTTTTCTGTTTGTCTGTTGCAGTGCGACTGTTTCTCTGCTGATGAGGAGAAAACCGGAGACATTTTAGCGACACTGAAGAAGCTCCGAGCTTTTCACAAGTAAGATTATTTATAAGATTTACCCACGGTGGAGTGTGAGTCGGCAGCGTTCTGCCAGTGACGTGTCTTTATGTTGTGTTCGTATCTGCTTCGTCTCTCCGTGTCGTCGCAGCTGTCACGACCTCTCTCGGTGGAGTGTGTTTGGGCTGCTCTCTCCTCTCCTGTCGGTGGAGAGCGGTCAGGGAGCAGCACCACCCGAGGTACCACGACCACTCCGCTCCCTACAACCAGATACAAGCACTGATGATTTAACTTCACACTGTCCAAGTGTTTTCATGTTGTTTGTCCACAGTGTTTCTAAGATAACTGTCCTCACTGTCTCCTTTGCTCCTCTTGGTCTGAAGCTGCTGCTGGAGGTTCTGCAGTGTCTCTGTTACTTCATACTCTGGTCTCTGAACACCAGCGGAGAAACTCTCACCTCCAGAGTGAGTTACATCTGCTTCAATAAGTTCTTAACTGGAGTATAAGTTAACTTCATAAAATATTTATATTTCTTTTTCAGAAATGGAAACTAGTGTAGGAATATATATATTTTCCTGAAATAATCAATATTTTATCAGGATATCTTATCGAAATCAAAATCTCTTCTGCAAGTGAAACCTGGGCACAGCAGATAAAAATAAAAATAAAATTAATCGCATTTATAGCCACAGTTGATTATGATTAATTGCAACTCATGTCTTAGTTACATTAAAGGGGTATTTTTTTCAAGTGTTTATTAATGGACAAATATGTTGCTTTAGGCAAATGTAACTTTATTATACATCAACCAAAAACATGAACAAATATTGTGCAGAAACTCTTGAATGTTTCACTGTATCTGGCAATAAAAAAAAGCTCAAATAATAACATGACGGCTCCATATGAATGGAAATAGCCCGTTAAAACCAATTTAACAAAACGTGTGTTAATTGCATGTTCTCATGTTAACTTTGATGGCTCGACTGCAACTCCTTACTCACAGAAACTGATCCAAAGCGT
>OMNW01031814.1:0-17331 GCA_900303245.1 Selene dorsalis
GGCAGAGGACACACTCCATCTTTTGGCAGCTTTGGCATCAACAGGTGGAGATTCTCTATCCTTGTCTGCACTGTGAATCTTCCTGTTCAGGTCCTGAAACATGTCCTGGTGGCGTTTCCGGGTGTGCATTATTTTCTACACAGGGACATTGCACGTTACGCACAGGGTAAACAGCACAGGCTACCATCAATCCTACTTTTACCCCCTGCAATCTCAACACTACAGTCACACCCAGAGTAATAAATGTATGCAAACATCTAGAGGTCTGAACAGCTTAGAGACATATCAGCTTTTTTTTGGTCTAAGTCTAAAAAGCTCTGTAGGAATCAAAGAGACTAAAATTACCTCAAAGTCAAGCTCTGCATAGCGTGATTTTCGTCTCTGGGGGGAGATGAGACAGAGAGATTAAAGAGGTATCTTGATATTGTGTGCCTTAGTTCTTAAGTGTTTCTCCACATCGGGCCAGTGAGGAAAGGGTGTTTCTGGGACTCGGAGGAGAGGAGTGAGTCATGAGGAGGAAACAAGATTTGCAGCTAGTCGTTCTGACCCTGTTGGCACAAGTTTGCAGTTAACAGATTGTGACCGAACGACCTTTAAGTCCTCCGTCACGGAGTGGTGAAGGAAAACTTGACCTTCAGGCTGCTGGGTAGCTGTGGCAGCTGCCGCCTCACACGGAATTATGGGACTGCATTTTGCCCTGAAGTGAAAAGACACCAGCAGGCAGATGTCCAGGCCGCTGTGTGCTGATCACCGTGTCATCTCAACTTGCCACTACTGTCTGGGCTCGGAGCTGAGTGAAATCTAACCTTTTTAAAGATGCTGTCTTTACATGGGGGCCAGGAAATGCTGGGGGTGCTTCTTGTGATGCAGGGCAGGGACTTGTTGTCTCAGTTTTAGCATCAGAGGGGGTGGAGGGGTTGACCTCAGCAGTGCTGCCCTGTACAGACCTAACTATTCATTTCTAAGTGTTATATGAAGGCAACTGGTCTCCAAGAACTTCAAATAGGTCCAGCTACCTTCATATAACAACCACTTAGAAACACCAGGATCTGGATGACTGAGACTTTTCTCAGACATTTTGGATCGGTTCAGTTTATCAGTGTTTAGCTTCCTATTTGATCCATCGCTCTTAAATTCTAAATTTTTTTCCCTGTGGCACAATAAATGCCACGTAGATGATTCTAAAGCTTCCCTTGTGACTGTAGTTTACTGTATGAATGGCTGCAGTTCATGCAAACTGATAGATGAGAAACAAACAAAAGAAAGAAAACGACTGATGCTTCCTGTATGGAGAGAGTGACAATAGCAAAGAGATACAATGAAAAAGAAACTGATGTTTACCACCATGATGCTGCTGTAAATTCTCAAACAAAATCTGAGAACACATCCTGCTTTGGTGGGCAGGTTATTTGATCTATATACTACACACATAGTTAAGTCCATCAGTACAATACACTTACCACTCCGCTGCTGCCGTTTGACTAATTCATTCCAATCACTTCTACTTATTATTCAGATACTGTTGTTAAAACTATCCACTTCCTGCAGATGCTTCATAATAAAAGCCTTTCAGGAAGGGACAGGAAACATTGAAAAAAAAAAAAAAAAGCTGAACCAAAAAAAGTCTTCAGAAAAACAAAAACAACAACAGCAAAAAAACCCTGCAAAATAGAAGTGATTGGAATACCTTAGTGGAAAAAGACAGTGGTCATTATGGCACGAGTATTGTATTAATGTGAAATCCATATTGTCCTTGATTTGATATAAAGGCATCAATAGCTCAACAACATCATCATAAGACATAGGAAATTACAAATTAAAAGCCTGTGTCTAATATGAAGCAGTTCCAAATAAAGGCAGGCCTCTTGAAACTATCAGATTGATGATAAACATTTGAGAATTTATAATAAGTAGCAGCAGTAACAAAACAAACACTTACATACGTGTAGTATTTTGAATATGAAGTATGAGGCTGATAATGCTTTGCAATGACAATAATGTGCGGATTAGTTTGGTAGGTGGGTCTTACCTCCAGCGAGCTCATGGACAGCGTGGAGATGGTCTCACTCTTGGACATCACACCAGAGTTTCCAGAGTCCCCCCCATCACACATGCTGTTGGCCACCTGGGAGTCTCTGGGCATGTTCTGAAGGTTGTGTGCAGGCGAGTCTCTGTCAGAGCATGACACACTGACCTGGTCAGCGGGCAGGGTCTTCAGCCCGAAGCCAGGCACCGGCTCTCCACCGGCAGTGTTAGCCAGGTGGATGAGCCTGGTCTGAGGCAGCTGCTCAATGTTGATGTTATACTTGGCCGTCTGCTCTTCTTTTCCTTTGGCCGGCTTCAGGGTGCCTGTGTTGTTGGTGGGGAGGATGACGTATCCCGGGCCTTTGCCAGCACCCTCGGAGCTGCTGCCCTCGCCGTTCCCTCGAGGCATCTCTCCGTCCAGCTGCTTGAAGAGCTCGCCGTCACAGATGTAGATGGATTTGGCGCCCGGCAGCTCTGTGCTGATTCCCTTAGCGGCGCCTTTCTCTCTGCGCAGCGTCAGAGTGTGGCTGTTGTAGTCGGCCACGTTCTGGAGGTGAACCTTGGCCATGCTGGCTGGCATGGTGTTGAAGTTCGATCCTTTCTGGAGGGTGAGGGTCCCAGAGGACGCCTTCTCCTCCCCCTGGAGAGACGAGCGCTTCATAGTGCCTGTGGTAAAGAAGGACAGTAAACCTGAGTGAGATGAGCAGCTGGACTGAGGCCGGATCTACCTGCTGTGGTTCCTCCCCCTGTTCCTCATTGTACAATATACTGTGTAGCCTTCAGCGTTCAATGAAACACATTTATGTAGTAGTATGAACCATGTGACACTAGAATTTCATACAGGTCACCTTAATAAGATAGGGCCTGATGATCAGCTATCATACAGATTGTAATCTAATGGTTCCTGTTGTCACATGTTGAGCAACCAAACCACCTGACACACCCTGACCCCAGGACTGTGGTCCCCCCCTGGGTCTGGGGCCCTCGGGCAGCCCCCACCTTTATCAGCTCAATAATAGTATAATTATTGGGGGTAAAAATAGAATTATCTCATTTTATAATAAATTGACATTTAATTGGGAAACACACATGGCAATAATAGAGAATGAAATTAAATACTTATAATAGTCCTGTGCTTCCTGTTTGGAAGTTAAAACCAAAACCCGCTATGTTTTCTGGGATGATCTTGTCATCAGAGACCACTGGAGGATACACGAGGCCCTAACAGACATTAATCAATGTCTCTGTGTTTACTGTCCTCGGCTTTAGTGGAAAGTTCTAGATGGTATTTTTAAGGCTACATAAGTTGTGTGCATGTTTATGTCAGACTTCAACACACTGTGAACACACAGCATAAAGAGAGTGAATCCACAGAGTATTCTGTGCAGTGATCATGAGATTTGGCCCCTTGCAATTTTTAACTGCCCCCTCAGCGAGACCAGACCTGGACAGGCTGTGCAATGTACATGTTTGTTATAGTGTTTGCTGTGGCACGCTGTTATGTAATTTAACAGCTTTTTTTTTTTTCTTTCTCCTCATTAGAATGAAAATCAGTGTTTTTATTGTTGTGTAGTTTTCACATCTTTTTCTCTGAACTTGTTAACTTTGATTAATGGCATGCCATGCCCCACCTTTCTCTCTCCCATTGCTCACAAATATACATTTTAACAAGTAGAGAATGTCTTGGACAGGCTGAGTGCAGGCGATCACACACAGTGTCACAGACTTTCACTGTGTCCACTGTGTCACAGACAAAACCCCAAGCTCAGTCAGTTGGTATAAATTGTTGGCCTGGACCTGGCCCGTTGGGTTGGGTTTTTTCGGGTTGGGTTTATGCTTGAGCTGAAATTGAGTACTCTAGTTTTAACATCTTTTTTTATGATGAGCTGCCTCCTCAGATGTAGTATACACTTGCGCAGCAGCCCCTCCTTTCTTCTTCACTTCATTTTTTTTCCTGTGGGCTGCCACAATGTATAAAAACACCATCACAGTGTGAGACAGAGAGCCTGTTCTGTACTGGTCTCAATGGCCATAGGCTGCAAACTCTCCCCCTTTCATGTGAACACACCCTGACTGACCCTGTTGATGACCACCATCATGTGACTGCGTGGCCTGATTGCTGTTGTCAGGCTCAGTGAAGCCAGATACTGGTTAGACACCGTGAAGTTGTTGAGCCTATAGAACAGGCCTCTGATCTCCCACAAGCCAGTTCCAACGAGAACGATGTGAGATGACAGTACATGGCTGCCATCCCCCGCCTCGGCCTTGTGACCCAGCCTCATTTCACCATAACAACTGTTGGCTTATGGCAGTGTACGTATCCCACACCATGTCCAACCTCACACTCTTTCTCAGTGCTCCCTCCTACTCCTGCTTTGACACATGCACAGAAACAAACATGGCTACAGCAGCACAGTGTTGTATGTGCACTGCGTTGTTGTTAGTTTGTCCTCCTCTCTCCTCCGTGCTCCTCCGGGAGCCGCCCTCCTGCTGCAGGTGATTGAGCGCACCTGACACCACTTATTAGTCAGGGGCAGGAGCACAGAGGCTGGGAGAGGAGGCGCAGCAGCACCACTGGGCCATTCGACAGCTTCAAGACTCTGTGTGCCGGTGTCAGCTCCAGTTGATGTACTGAGATCAGGAGCTTTACTCCCCTCCAGTGGGAAGGTGCTTGTTGTTTGTTTTCTTCTAATTAGTAGTTTTCTATAGTTTAAATTGTTCCAAACAGGGGTGTATTCATATTTCTAGTGCCAATTCGTTTGCATTATGTTGTTTTGAATCCATTGTAATTCACTGAGATTCGCATCAGGATGGTAAAAATCCATGTGTTTTGTTGTTTTTCAATGGTTTTGACCACAAAGAGTCAATGTTTGGAGAATGTCTGACCACCTGAGCGAGGGGAGTGATAGTAAAGCACAGAACAGCAGTTAGAGCTAAATTGCTAACCAGGTAGTCAAGGCCAGGCCCCCATGGACACCGCCAGGGTTTGAAGTCAATTTTACATAGTGGCCAAACGGTGGAATTGGTCAGTTCCCCCCATGTTTCTTAACTCATCTCGATTCTTACCTGTTACGTGTTGTAATTAACGTTTTTTGAGTATAGTTGCTTTGGTAACATGATTATTACATCTGCTGAATTTACTTTAAGAAGCACCACAGAGATGATGAATAAAAAATCAAAGCACAAGCAGCTTTTAGTTTAGTGAACATTTTGGCATTGAACAGATGTTTGTGTCATATTGCTTCTGTAACTAGATGGGTTAAAGGTAAGACACCAGAGAATTTATCATCAATAACAATATTTAATGGGTTAGACAACAATGGTACATCATGATAGAAAGATGTACTGGTGAGATTTATATTTTCACATATTGCCCAGCTCCATATAAGACTCAGATAAACTGGTTTGATGGATGCCACACAGCTGGAAGATGGAAGGCCTTGATAACTGCACTTCACCAATGGTTGGGGCTGTCTGTGAAAAAAGGCAAAAGTCATCAGCATTTAATGAAACAAGGAGAATGACGATTTGGGGAAACAAACTGTTGCAAAGATAGATTCATTAATTATTTTTATTTATTTTTATTATTCATCAACATTTATCATTAATCAACATTGTTAGGCTCTTCAATTACATATTACTGGCATCTGTAATGGTCAAGAGAAATTAAGGCGATTGTGTTATCTTTTACAGTAATTAATTAAATCACCAATTAATTTAATCAATATTGTCAAAAACAAAACTGTGAAGAGAGCCAGCTGGAAGCTGACAAGTGGGTTTCAACTTGATGTACCGTGGCATCTATCTACTGTAATAACTGTGATTCTAAACAATTGCAGGCTTTATTAACAATGTTTACTTACCTCTGTGGCATGAACATTAGCAATACATCCAACAGTAAGCTAGTACATAACGATCGATTATTAAATTAATATTGTGTTGCGACCGAGCGACCCCGAGCGATCCCGAAACAGCCGGAGCGCTACTGCACATGTACAAATGGGCCAGGCAACCCGGAACCGTGAGCTATTTTTCAGCCGCCATGACACCCGGAAACAGAGTTTTTTTTTTTTGGCTTCATGCGCTTTTGAGCAGCTTCCATAGGAATGAACGAGGCCCCGCCTCCGACGCTGTATCCAGTTCTCTTTATACATCCATGGTCAAGGCTCAGAGGAGGAAGAGGAGCCAGGTTTCTAATGGTCATAATCCAAAGAAGCTGAAGTGAACCGAGAATATTGACAACCATATGCGCTGCTGGAATATTCAAAGGAAAAAAAAGAAATCTGAAATATCAAGAACGATGTCATAGTGTCTCAAAAATGTAAAATGCAATATTCAAAAGAAAAAAAAGAAAGATCCCCATCTACCAATGAAATGGCTTAAAGGATAGTGAGTGAAGCCTGAGTTGCTTTTGGCAGCTGCTGTTTGTCTGTCTACATATAGAACAGATGATGATGTAGTTGACGAGTTACAAGTATCTCTTTATTTGAGAAATCTAACTGTCTAAAAAAATCAAAGTAGAACCGCATATGTTGTTTCATGTTCCTCACTTCTGACATTTCACCTGTCAAAAAAAACAACACTTTTTTTCACAACTATGACATTTGTGATTCTTTTTCCCTCAGTGTGGCCAAGCTTCTTCATCATCACTCTCCAAGGTAAAGCCAATCAGTTAAAAGAAGAGTCAAAGTTTTTCAGAAAGCTCTCAAGTTTTCAAATCTTAATGGGTGTAACGATTTTGTTAATTAACTTCCTTATTTGCGCATGTTTCATTCTTTTGTTTCTCTTTTTGACAGTTCCCCCTCTCAACCCCTGGACCTAACAAACATCAACAGGACAATCGCCTCCCTCTGTTCTCTTCTGTCTGTGCCTCAATAGCTTCTCTGCTCCAGATGCTTTCCTTGATATCCTGTCTCAGGAGATAATCAGATTTTCACTCCCAGCAGATATCGGAGCAGAGCATGTATCTGATGCAGCATTGTCGGGAGGGACTTAATTATGTAGCTGCAGTGTAGGGAGACTCTGACAGGCCTATTTATCTGCATATAACTGCTCAGCACACGTTCGTCCCGCTCCCATCAGCCTGGGCTAAACTGTGTTATGCTGCAGTAATGTTGTAATACACATGTGCAGAAGTGAACCTCACATCTGTTACACCAAAGTGGTGGAATCTGAAGCAGTGGAAGCGCAGACACGAGGCACAAAGAGACATCTGTAGCAGCCATCCCCAAAGTCAAATCAAACGCTCAAGGGAACACAAAATGAAAGTCAGTCAACCTGGAAGCTTACCTGATCTGCACGCCATGTCCACGTCTTTCTCAAAGTCAGTCTGAGGAGAGAGAACAATCGTTACTGGATCAGCTTGGGCACGCTGCCCAACATGTGACAAATAAACAACACCGAATGTATGCACGTTCATACCATGAGCTGAGCATGGCCGTTCTGGAAAGATCCTCCTGAATCACCATTGGCGTCCTCCTGCCGGTCCACAACGCGACACTTCACTGCCTCCTGGACCTACAGCAGCGAACACAGAGCAACGATATTTTACAAAGTTGGTAAAGTAATGTTAAAGTCAGGCCTGATGCCTTCACTCTCTTCCACATGGCAAGGTGTTCAGTTTATTAATTCAGCTGTGGTATGACACTGGTATCGGCCAATACACTCAGCCCAGGTATCAGTATCATCATTGGGACTGAAGAAGCTGGATCAGTGCATTCCTAATAAATACATGGTTTCACAAACACTGCTGTAAACAACTCTGCAGGTCTCCGCCCAGAGTGAATGCATTGTACAAATAAACTATTACTAAACTATAAACTACATTATTATTCTTTAAATTAACCATGTTCATAAGATAGTGATTCATCTGTCAGCACTTATTACAATTCCTGACACTACAAGGGATATGGACAGGTCATGGGGTCAACCCAATGGGAGCGAGGGTCAAGGGCATCTGCACCCTTACATACCCACCCAGTACCTTGTCACGGAACATCATCAGCCTCTGTGGAAGTTTGAGCTAGTGGTGATGGGTAATCATCTGCTAATTCTCCTCAGTTTTGAGTTGAGTTTTTTGCTCAGATATTATAGATGGAACTAAACACTTGATGTTTCACATTAAAAGTCTTCTGGTAGCTCAGGAGCCAATTCTCTTTTAATGTGAAACATCAGCAGGAAGTGTAAAATTTCAATAGAAGCAGTTCAACATTAGGTAAAAATTACAAAGTAGAAGAGACTGAATAAGTACTGCAAAGTGATAAAGAGAGCGTGACTCTATTATACTGATGAAATTAGAGCGAAAATGTACATTGTATTGAATTTACCAGTCTGAGGCTAAGAGCTGTAAGAGAAGTGGGGTGGAAATATTTGAGCTGGACATCCTGATGGAAAATAGCATCTCCTCCATGTGGTTGTCTGCCTCCTGCACTCAGGGTAGTTTCACAGTACATCCCTCCTTATCCAGACCTGTGATTTCTGACCACCAAAGTCTTATCAGTTTGTAAAAGTTTCACCAAATTTGAAGAAGCTCCAGCAAGGTGATACTCAGATTGTGTCCACAAGAATGAGACAGATGTATGTAGACCAGCCAAAGCCTCCATAGAAACACAAAGAACTCTGGAGGACCAAAAGAAGTCCAACTACTGTAGTTTCCTTGTTTTAGAAGCCTTTCTGGCAGAACTCTATTGGCTGAGCAGACTGATGGTGACAACACCAGGGATGTCATGTCCACATTGGTCAAGGAATAATTGAGCTATTGGTGATGCTGGATGACAAGGGCTTAACCAAAACCCATAGTAACCATTCTCTAAGGATGTCACTGTAAAATCTGGCTGTAATATCTGAAGTGTTGACTACCACAGCCATTCATAATCTGTTGGTAAATACTAATTCTTGCCTCTGCTATCTACGATATTAAGAACTCATCACCTTGCACAACCTGGATTGAGGAAGACGTAAACCTCTGAGATCAGGGGATCATGTGATGTACCTCTCTGCGCAGGATGCAGTGCACCATGACAATGACAAAGCCTTCCAGTGAGTCAAAGACAGCAAACAGGATCTGGAACAGCGCCGAGCGCCGGTCAGTGATGGCGAGGACCGCTGACATCCAAGTGAGGGCCAGGAGGGGCAAAACCACACAGGAGCTCCACAGCGACGCCCTGCAGGACGGGAGGGCAACGACAGTCAGCCACAGCGCTAACAAACATCTGTCAACATCACACACACTGATGTAAAGACATTACATTACATGTTTTCCATTAGCTAAGATCACTAGTCTTCTATACAAATCAATCCCAAGAGATAAAAAGAGTAAAGAAGGTCTTTAACACAATCTTAAACCTGTATCCTTTAAGCTCTATATAACTGCCCACGCTGTTAGCAGTGTTAGCAGCCTTCAACTCAAACCATGCATAAATACATAACATCACCACGAAGGATTATGTTACTCCAACAAACAAAAACATACATCCATTATCTGCAGATATATATGTTCATTATTCACATATATTACATGCATGTATGTTTTAAGATGGTTTCAAGTCAAACCATAAGAGGATATAGTGCCACAGGAGAGAGAGGAGGAGCGAGGGTGAGCAGTGGGGAAAAACGAGTGTAATGAGGCTGAAACAGAATGCAAAGACAAACAGAAGAGGCAGAGCGGAGGAGGACAGAGACAGAGAGAGAGAGTCTGGAGAAGTGTCGTTCCCCCTGCCCATGTTTGCCTGACTCGTCTTATTTGTTCTAACGTGCATTCACATCAGGAGTAAACAACAACAAATGAACACCTCTCAGTGTCGGGGTCATCCAATTATGATTATATTAGACAGGTGTCAACGTTTGTTTTCAATTCAATTCCAGAGGTGGAAAAAAATAGTAATTTAATATTTCACTGTTTTCAGCTGCTTCTGTTTTTTACCAGTGCTAAGCATCTGTTGATGTAACATCCTGGATGGAGGAGTGTTAGGGTTTTATTTTTACTATTTGTTTGAAATCTGTCCAGAGTAACCTGTATACTGCCTGGAGCTTAGCACAGAACAATTTGATTTAACAACTAATTCCCAAAAATATAAAAAAATTAAATTAAAAAAGTAAAAAAAGAACACCACCCTAACCTGAATCTTAGGAAAAAGCTAAAATTCTGTCTATTACATTTCTGTTTCTCCAGTTATTTGATGATCTACACTGTTTCATGTGAGTGCGGGTCTAAGCAGGTGTAAAGTGAGAGGACACACAGAGCTTATGCTGCATTCATTCACACAAAAATATTATTTTTCGATTTTAAACTGACATCCAAATAATCATGACTCATGTATGAGGCAAGTAAGCACGTGTTTCCTGCAAGGCATTACTAATCAAGCAATGATGACACAGCCACTACAGTCAAGTCATGCACTAACAGAGATGTAATGGGCAGATATACCAATAAAAAAATTATATAACATAAAACAAACACTGTCTGGACAACACTGCTGCTAGACAAAGTGTTTAGAAATGTAACTAAAGATAAACACTAATGCCTGTAATTCATCAGAACCTGTCAGACACACCACATGTCCTAATGCACATCATGTGCTCTGTGTTTAATGAATTATTTTGCAAAAAAGAAATCAAACTTGAAGAGTAAAAACTTGAATTACTTTCCTCCAAAATGT
This sequence comes from Selene dorsalis, assembly GCA_900303245.1. Lineage (NCBI taxonomy): Eukaryota > Metazoa > Chordata > Actinopteri > Carangiformes > Carangidae > Selene > Selene dorsalis. The sequence continues at coordinate 10,683 of OMNW01031814.1, forward strand.
CATTAGGTACAACAACAACAACATCAGCATTAATAACCCTGCACTACTTCATTAAACGTGCTTTGTTACTTTCCACCTCTGGTATAAAACTGGTTGAGGGATATGTCTGCTGATGCTGCAGCCATGATATGAACCCTTGTGCAGAGTCTTGCCCACTCTGGCCACAGTGACACCCTGGTGGACACACTCAGTACCTCAACAATAGCTTTGGCATAAAATTGATCACCATTAAAAACGCTACAAATCGGCACAAATTAATCAGTTATTTTCAGTCTGGATCTCCATCATTTCTGACCAACATTATTTGACTGTGGACTTAACATCTCACCACACAGTGTTACATGTTGGCAATAATTAGGATTCGACATTTTTTTGTTTCCCATGATGTAACAGATCGTGAGTCACGTCAACACAAGCTTAATGCAGAGTCTAACATGTGGTGGGTAATGTATTGATGTTGGCTGAGCCAGATAGAAGATAATCAATACATGACTAATTAAAGCTTGTTTGTACAGTAGAGGCTGACATGTGATGGTAGAACATGTGGAACATAGTAAAATGAAACAAGTCTGACTATTGTATTGAGATCTCATTTTATTTAGAAAGAGATCCTGTTGTTTGGATAAAATAATGAGGTTGAGTGCTGTTTGTTGCATTTAGTGGAAGCAGTTCAGAAAGAAATTGTGTTATCAGCACTGGAGGTTTTCTTTTTCTTTTTCTTTTTTTCACAAGATCAGGATTAGGGCAAAAATGAATTGAATTGGACAAAGGCCAAAGGTCACAACAGAATTACAAAAGTCACTTTTGACAAAGCCAAAAGAGACATTATTTGAAAATTTTAAAATGTTGCCAATTGTTTTTTGTTTTGTCAGTCCCTCCAGAAAAAAATTGCATAATTCAACACATAATCAGTCAAAGTCTGCATATTATGTGGGGGAGGGGTTTGCATTTCTCCAGAGGATGCCACACTTTTGCCACATGGCCAACTGCCGTGCAAAATGCGCAAAATATGCAAGACTCGCATCACATCTATCTTCGCAGAAAGCTGAAAAAATGTTGCACGTTCATGTTCATCTACTTCAGTAAAAGTGAGAACTTGTTTTTTTCTTTGTTATCAAATTGCATTTTTTGCAAGCTCCCGCAGTTTTTGCAAGTTCTTGCAATTTCATTGCATTAAATTTCACAAATACCCATCGCATTTTTTAGAAAAACCTGCTGCATAATCAAGGATTTTTGGTGCAACAATCAAATCAAAAATCTGCATGCATTTTTCTGCAAGGACTGTTTTGTAACATAACATTTGGAAGAATACTTGGAAATGGATGCAGCAAAATCTGGACGATACCGAAAGTCACCAAAGTGAAACTACAAAAAATTATTATTAGTATTATTTGAATATTTAACATTTGTTGTGTATCATATTAGACATGTCCATATTGTTTAGATTTAGAGTAGTGGTTACAGCTATATGGGAAAAAAAGAAAAATCTGATATGAATTATGATTTTATTTGGAATGGTCACTTTACATTTAGTTATAGTTGAGAAAAAAAGACTGATGATGCGACTTTTTGTTTCATTTGTGTATGGAGAATATAGCTCAGAATATCTCAATAGCAACACAATTTTTCATTATTAGTTTGGCACATGTACTTCTGTAACGACATGACCATCTTGGATTTAATTTGGATTTACCATTCAGCCCTCCATGGGAAAGGAGCAGGCTGTTTACAACAAAAGTTGTGGGACAGCAATAGAGCTAGAAAACTCTTAGTTTTTAATGGTGTGGACTAAAAGTGACTCGATCAGGGTGTGAATCCTCACTTTACCCAACTCAAGTATCTGCTGCAGTGTTTTGTGGGAGAATTCATACACATAATCTTTGGAGAACTAATAAACACTGGCCTGAAACAAAATGAATGTGTGTTATGAACGACGCTGCCTCAGCAATCTCACACCCCTCGGTATGAAAACTGTGTATTAGTTGTTAAGTCACAGCTTTTCGAACATTAAGTAGCTGTTTGGAGGCAGTGAAGACAATTACCCTCAACAGTCCTGATCAGATTCTACTGGTATGAGTGGATAATTAAAGTCCAGGCTGAAAATAATGACTCATCTTGGCATCCATAGATCAAAGCAACACACACACACACACACACAAACCCAGACAATAAAAGTGCTTGATGTCCTCTATGCATACAGAGCCACAGCCTTCTCAACATCTGCTCTAATATTCATTGTGAGACAAACACACACACACGCGCACACACACACACAAAGACACTCTTATTCAATCATCAATCACATTGCAAAATAATTATTTACACATAAGACAGTTAACACAGTTTGTTTTCAGGAGCAGCAAATAAGCTTCAGGAGCCTCTCATTCTCTGCCAGGGCACCAGGGAGAAGAACAAATGACAGAGGGGTAAAAGGTCAGAGAAACTAACAGGAGAGGGAGGAGAGGGAGGCGAACAGTAGAGGAGAGAACAGAGGCAAGAAGAGTTAAGGAAAAATAATTAGCGGGACTAACATGGCGTTACTGGTAGCTGTGGTGGAAACGTCAGCCGAAGAGATAACTCCGCACTTGGCACATTTGAGCGTCATATTGTACAGTGGCACTGTCATCTGACTGCAAAGTCAAATTAACACGCTGTAACATACACAAACAGATACAGATGCACCTATACACAGACTCGCAGAGATGCGCGTGCGCACACGAGCACACACAGAAAACAGTCACGCAAAACAGTGAGTCACAGGGTTCACGCACAATCTCTCTCTCAGGGCTGCGGTCCAGCTGGGAGTCTGGTGTGTGTGTGTGTGTGTGTGTGGTTGTGGTGCTGGGGAGAAATGATGCCTGGTTCTCTTCACAAACAACTGGTTTGATGGCCTGGAGAAGGTAGAACTCACCACCCACAGATGTGCCTCACCCCTGGTCAGCTCTATCTGTACTGCTTATAATCAGCAATGCAAAGAGTAACACGCTCCACAGACACGTGTACAAGCAGCAGATTCTATCAGTTACTACACTCAGCCATCACTGAGGGAGGGAAAACCCAAAGCTTTACATAACGTTCAATAGCTGTGTTCCAGGTCAGGATCCCCTGTCTTCCCTTCATATAGGCTGTAGACCATGAAAGGCTGACCAGTTTTGGCCGCCTGGCAACGTTCACAACACACAACACAGAAACTTGCACACGATGCTCTCAGGTCCCTGGTTTTAACAGTCATACTCTACTGAGCTAACACTATACCTAATAGTGTAACTGTCAGCCTCTGTCTTTATGGTGTGCCACCTGTTCAAGACTTTGTGGCCTATAAAAACTAGGACACATTTTAACTCATGAAACCTGATTAACTCATTTGTTTGTCACCAGTCCAGGATGCTGATTCATTGTAAATTCACTACACTGACAATTTCAACTTCAGTTTACTATTGTATCCATGTTTTGAATTCTCCGGCACTAAAATGCATGTCTGAACTATTTGTAGAGACAAATACCTCTGGAACCAGAAGCTTCCATAACTTCATAACTCTCTTGAATAAACATGAGTAATGAGAGAGACACCAAAGCCTGAAATTCACTGTTGATTTACTAGAACACTGAAGCATTTAATAACAGCATTGGATCACTTCCAGCTATGACTCATATTTTATAATTCTCCCAAAACAGGTCTTCATTCATCACCGTATCCCTCAACTATTGTTGCTCAACCAGGACTGACTACCATACTGCAGATATTGACAGGTAATAACAAACTCATCTGTTACCAGATGGCTCCTTGCTTAACAACAATTAAAGTGGAGGAGCTGCAGGAATCGATTTTTGTAGCCTCTGGAAGCCTGGATTAAAAATCACACAAAGGACAAAATTCAATTTCAAGTAAAAGGGCAATACAACTGCTAAATGTACACTGTAGGCAATGATATTAAAAAGCAATCTACACTTGAAATACAACACCTCTTCACCAGACTTATGGGCAGAGGCAAAATGTAGGTGGGGAGGGTGGGGAGAGCTAGAGACAGCTAAATAAATATCTAATATAGACTAATATCACATTGATTGGCTGCGAACTGCTCCTTAAGTCAAACATAAACTTCCTTTTGTAAGTGTTATTTTTTGAATTCAGTTTGTTTGCCTGCTATATCCATACTAAGCCAGATCCCCTTACTGACAATCAGTGGGAAAACAGCTAATGATGAAAGTAGGTAGGAAAATTGAGAGTAGGCATGGGTCGGTGACCGTGCTCAAGGTATACCACGGTATGAAAAAGTCATGGTTTCAAACCCATTAAAATGTTCTGTCACACTGTTCCTGTGGTATGAGCTGTTGTTTATGTCTGGTCAAAGAGAGAAAGTGCAGGTCACACATCCCTCAGGTCGTGTGCAGCTGCAGTGTAGACTATCACGCTGCAACGCTGCCACACAAACACACCAACAACGGAGAAGAAGACGTGGAAAGTCTTCAAACTCCAAACATCATGGACTAAATGTTGACTGGGAGTCGTGTCGGTCCAAATGTGCCGATCGACGCCGATTTAGGCGTTTCAGGGGCAGTATCTGAGGGACCTGACAGAAGGCGGCCGTTGTTGTTACGTTACATCTCGTGGTGTGGCTCCGGCTACAGGTTAGAGAGGTGAGGCTGTGACAACGTCCTTCATAAAAGATCTGTTGTGAGTGTCTACATGAAAACTCTGGGGCAGCGTTTTGAAATCTGTCCACTCTGGAGCCTGTTTCCAAAAAACAGCCTCCCTTAAAGGACTGCATTATTTAGACTTTATTTAGAATACACTTATTTATTTTATTACACACTAATGATTTTATATGTTATTTAAAAATAAAAAAAGAAAAGTTGTTGTTTCTGATCAGATTTGGATTTGGGCTGCAATCTGAACCAGGCCTCAGTGTATCAGTGCTCTTCCACTTACCCACCATTCCCAAGCAGCCAAGAAAGCAGAGCAGCTTATTAGACTGCAGCTTAGCGACAAGTGGTACAAGAGCCATCAGTCAGTCGGTCAGTGACGTTAGCAATTATAGGGGCCGGTCCTGCTGCTGTCGTCCAGCCAAAAAATTACACAAACAAATTAATCCATTTAAAAAGAGCTGCAGCTCAATTTTCTGAGGGTCAAGTAATTGATTGAAGAGTCAAAGTGTTTCAGACCCAGGACAAACAAAACAAGATGTTTTCAGGCAGCGCTTCAGGCTGTAGAAACCTGATGACATTTGTTATTGTTTGACATTTCATAGACTAATCATCAATTAATAAGGAGAAATAATCATTAGTCGCTTTGGCCCAAACTTCAGCAGAACTTTCAGTGTCACACCTTCACTGCTGCTGAGTCTCTGCAGACAGCCCTCACAAGACTACCTGCATTAAAACTACATGAAATAAAATTCTTATCTTAAAACTGCACAAAGCAGAAGCTCAGGCATGAAGCTGACTTATGAATTTAAAAAATAAATAAATAAAAATAAGTAAATTTAGCAGTCTGGAAGGAAAGTTCGTCCAACTCGCTTGGGTTTAAACAACAGACTGACAAACAGCAGAAAAACAGCAAAGTGCCAAAATAGACACGGCCCACAGAAGACTCTCAAGCTTAATCAGCCAACTTTAATGAAGTCAACCTGCTTTTTTTCATCATGTCTGGATGTGAATTTCATCATTCCATCACTCGTGACATTTCAATCTGTGTCACCAAAGCCTGGGTGTGTGTTTTGCTAATGATATGGCACTCAGCATGGTGCGTCAGGACAAATTGTCCAATTAGAAAAGACAATATTTTCAGACCCGTGTTGTTTTTTTGGGCTAAGACATAATCCGATTTGAGGCGACATGTGTCAGGAACAACTTGTTTTGTTGAAAAACAAGACAAATGTCCGCTGTGCCAAACGTTCTTCCTCCGAGTGCACACCAAATCAGTGAGAGGTGGCGAGAGGCCCTGGGTGTCTGGTAGGTCTTTCCAGGGAAATAACCTCTGGCACGAAGATGGATGTTACATTTCCTGCAGCAACAGCAGCCGTTTGTTTGCAGGAAATAGGAGAATAACTGGGCTGTTAGCACAAGCTGTGATAGCCGCCGAGGCTGAGCATCCAAAGAAAATAACTCCACTAACACAAATGAAAACTTCACAAATTGAAAATCCGAGGGAAAAGAAAGGGACGTCAAGGTGGACGCCCACGCCGCTTGATTGAGAGCCAATCTCTGGGAAACCGAGCGCAGTGAAGCCACGGCAACAAACACTTGGCAGGGAAGATGGAGACTGGGAACAAAGATGATAGATTACAATAGAGGTGAGAACGGGGCTGTCCTGAACACCGTTTCTGAGGCTTTGAAGATTCAGCAAGACAAACATGATACTTTCACATTATACTCCATCAGCATGCAGATTTGTTTGTTTATTATTTTTTTAATAGATCAACCCCTCTTACAATCCTCATGATGGGGGTTTTATTCATGCAAACCTCTTGTATTATGCTACTTTAATCTAGGTGGACCTAATTGGCAATCCAGTGTACTGTAGGTGTCACCATAGCTGCCCATTGATTTCTAATCAGATATCTGACAAATAATCCAAAGAGATATTTCTCTGTTAGTCTGTTTTAGATCAAAGGCTGAGTGAATGTGTGAAAAAATAAATCAAATAGAT
>OMNW01031814.1:19757-46988 GCA_900303245.1 Selene dorsalis
CCCCGTAATTGCTGGACTGCATCCACTCTGTTTCATGAGGCGTAACCATACAGGCATCCAGTGTTCCCGCTGCGCTGCTTGTGGCCGTGGAGGGTTGGCAAGCGTAGCCCAGAGTCCATGTTCGACAAGGGGTTAACGTTTCTGAAAAACAGCTCGACAAAACCACAGGAAGACAGCCAGTCTGGACGGACGGACCCAGGCCTGTCACTTGTCCAGTTTTGCGGTCTGCCGCCTCCTGCCATATTTTTTCTTCTTCTTCTCCCTCTCCTTCCCTCTAGCCTTTCACTGAACTCGACGCTTTTCCTCCTGAAACTTACACACTCATCAGCTTAGCTATAATTTCCAAGTCCTGCGCTAACCGCACCAGGACCACAGGAGGGAAGACGCTGCACGCCTGTTTAAGGGGAACGTTATTAATCCCAGAGTGATTGTTACAGCAGCGGGGTACAAAGAGGGTAGGAAAATTGAAAGATATATAATCAGAAGAAGTGAAATGTAGTATTGCACGTATTTCAATCAATGTTGAGGAAGGAAAACATTATGATATTGCACAGACTAAGCTGGTTGGGTTGATGGGAGCAGGGCCGGTGGTACAGCCTCACAGCAGCAGGAGGAAAAGACCTGCTGTATCCATGCTTTGAATACTGCAGGCGGAGCAGCTGGTTGCTGAAGCAGCCGCGAGCTGTGCTGTCAAGACCCTGGTGCAGCCGGAGGGAGTCGATCTCCCTTAAACATGAAAGCTCGGCCGTCATCATCATCATCATCCTCCTCCTCCTCCCCCTGATCTCTCTCCTGCTGCCTCCACTGCATCCAGGGGGCATCCTGGGACAGAACCTGCCCTCTTAACCAGTTTACTCTGTCTTCCTGCTTATTAGACTCTTCCTGTCTGCTGTTGAGAAACCTCCTGCCCCCACGCACGCACACTGCTCTGTAACAAACGGCTGACGCTGTCACAGAGTCAAAAGAGATACAAAAGCACGCACACAGAAAGAGAACACAATAGTCGGGAATATAAAAAGAGAAAGGTCTCTACAAAGCTGGAGTCACCATCACTGGCTGTCATTCGTGCCGCACCATCTGAAATCAAAAGTAATTACAAGCCTGCCAAGGACTCAAATCTAATGGCTGATGAGAGGAGTTGTGGGAGAAAAGGTTGCCAGCAGTGCAAATATCTGTATTCACTGAAAACTGCGACAGTAAGAACGAAACAGATGTAACTACACTGACAGTGTGCATTATGTCTGCGCTGTACATCTGTAACTCAACTAAAAACCAAATCATGCAGGTGGGTATATATCAGGCAGATTCAGTGCACTGAATCAGCGAAAAGACTGGGAGGGACATTTCTTCCAGCCACATAAAAGAAGCCGTTTCTGCTCAGCTGGAATGGCTGAAAACTATAAAAAAGTCCAGTCAGGACAGTGATGGAGGACCCACTTCGGCTCGACTGCAGAAGGCACGAGGCGGGTCCACCTGCTGTTGGTAATCTGTCCATTTGTAACGCTCGATGCAACATGTTAATGTGATTTCTTACCAGCTGTGGCCAAACGGGGCTCGACCTGGAGGCCAAGGCCCGGTGGTCTCAGCAGATAGCCTGGACCGGCCTGTGCTGTGTCAGCCTGCCCATTATGGATGACGGGGAGCCAGCGGGCCTGACAGGTAATAATTCACTCCCCCGGGGTTCCACACCCTCCACTGGACACAGCACCAGGCAACCACGAAAGGGTGGGTTAAGTGTGGAGGGACGCAGCCTTGGAGATCACATCCTGACAGCCCCACCTCTTCTCTTTTTTCCCCCCCTACCATCCCCTTCAAGAAGCACGGCTCTCACTGGCTGCCCAGTTGCCACGGGTAACCGGCCATTATCAAAATGAAATATGAGGTGCCACAGACCGGTACCTCTCTCAGGTGCAGGGCCAAACAAAGTGCCATATGTCGCGGATGAGGAGCTGCGATTAACTGTTGCTTCCTGAAGCACAGCTCTGCTGCCGGCCTGCTCCTCAGATATCGGCAGTTGCACAATGCCACCGTGCGCTCGAGGTCTGAGATACTTCAGACAGATCCCTGTTGTTGAGGTGCCACAACAATAGCCAAAAAAAAATATTATCCGATGCCCTCCGGTTCCCCTGAGCTTGAAATGGAGCTGAAACGAGCATCCGTGTCTCAATTCAGTGACTTCAGTGAAGTTTGCCTTCAGATTTAATGTGACACATCTTCATGCGTTGTTGCTGATATCCTGTTTTTTCTCCGCTGACCAATCCAAACTCTGGACTGTGTGTGCCAGCGCTATACAAAGCTATGTGCAGACACCGAGCACTTTATCTCAGTGATGAAAATGGAAATGGGCCCGCTGAACATCCCCCAAGGGCCACAGTCCTCAGCCCCTGGTTAGGAGCCTATTTCAACCATCATTACCCAGAGGACCATTAGGAAGATGCCATCTGCACACGCAGGGCCCCTCCGCTGGGGCCTCTTGTCATTTTAAACTAAAAGCAAGCGCCGAATGGAAATCGGAAATAAAATTACACACTGGGCTAAATGCACCATTAACCATGCTAACTGAGCGACGGACCTATCAGGGGCCCGAAAATGAGAGCTGGACGAAGAGCAAGCAATTTTCAGTGGTGACAAGGAAATGAATGCACTGATGGCGCTTTACTCTCTCACACATTTACGACTGTAACTAACCCATCAGCAGAATGTGACTTTCCTAATGGTGTTGTGAAAAAAGAAAAAAAACAAAAAAACTGAAGGGAGCTGATTGTTGGCGAGGGCCGCCTCAAACGAGGGTTGAATATAGAACTATATGGACTATATATAGTTTCAGTGGGTGTGCAGACCAGTGACTGCTGGTAGGGATCAGACACATCCAGGCTGCTCAGGAGCATCTCACCTCTCCTGCAGGGCAGCAGCACTCCTCCTTGTAAGCAGAGCAGTAACTTGTCAAATAAAATAACCTAAAACCCACACTGCAACGTCCTCTGAGCAGCACAATGTGCTAAGTCACTGCTCAACTGCGGTAGAAAACCACAAGCCATCAGTGGCCTCCCCATCTTATGATATCACTGCAGCAGCTCAGCTGAGAGGAACAGGGACCAGGCAAAACCCAGGAAAAATCACAAGATTCGACCACACGGCCTCCACTTAAACATCTGACTGTTTGGAGCAGAGAGTGCATGACGGCGGGCTCCGAATGAACACAAAGTTGTCTTCACCGTTCAGCGAAAGAAACGCAAACCTCAAGATGAATGCAATTTTTTTTTTGAATTCCCTGAAAAACTTTTGCAAGGCCAGAAGTAGATGACAGAAAAACAACAACAGGACCATGGCTGCCCCTTTTTGTTGGGGAGAACGCACACATTAACTTGCAACAGGCAAAAATGGAAGAAGTATCGGGCCGGTTTTATCTGTTTGTGCATAGGGATTTATTTCCTGCTGAAATGTTCTTAACCTCTTGCTGAAACTGAACACTCACCCAGGGAGATGAGCGGGGTAATGCACAACAGGCTGAGACAAATCATAGTCCCGTTTTAGCAGAGAATGGCTCAAGAGCGGCGGCTCTGAGCATCTATTTCAACACAAATATCCACCCAGTGGCTCCGGGGGAGTCTTCTGAGGAAAAACACGGGTCTCTCGTGTCTTTGTGCACCGTCACACAGGGAGAGACTACAGACCTGTGCGTGGCACTGAAGTCCAGCACAGACTCTCCTGCTCCTGCTGCTGCTGCTGCTGCGTGCAAAACCAGAAACCTGTTACAACAATGATCTCATCCTTTCCCTCTCCGTGTTTTGGCATAAAGACCAAACTGCAGATTGAACTAAACGTGGTTTACTGTATGGTAAAAAAAAAAAAAATGTATGCAAAGTGAAGGGGAAATGTGGTTCAATATACTGACAAACAGTCTCCCAAACACAGCTTCCTCATACAGAGAGGGACATGCTCAAATTGATTTATTAATGTTATCTGGAGAAAAAAAACACATTCCCCTATTATCTGCTGTTTTTTTTAACTCTCAAAAACAGATCACAACAGATGAGTAAACAGTTTTTTTCCCTGCTGGAAAATAAACTAGGATATCCAAATTCAATTAGTGTCTTGGTCAACACGCCAGTGAGATAAATAAAAACCAACGGTATCAGTTGCTAATTCGTGATAAGTTCCTGAGGGCTCCTGCAGCAACGGCCAGCACAGGGAGAGTGGTGTGTGTGAGGCGTTCAGGTTTAAAAAACCGTCACAATTCATGGAGAAATGACCAAGTTACGAGTCTAAACACGGTCTAAAAGGACTAGAAAATGTCTAATAGCTTAAAACCCAGTGCAACATCAGCTCGGGCTGTTTTGAAATCAATAGAGTTGCTGCCGTTTTCCCCGAATAAACGACCAAGACTTGAACACACGGCCGAGAAAAAGAGAAAACAAACGGCTGCTCCTGAGCCCAAATTCAACTTAAAACAGACGGTGACTACTTCAGGGTTGCATAAAACGTGTCGGAAATGTTGTGTTTGCGTTATTTCGGATGGTGCAAAGATTGTACCGCCGTGTTTAAAGTGAAGTTATAATCTGCTGAGGCAAACTTGGAGCATCACACTCTTAATGAGCGAAGTAAGCGGAGCAGCCGCGGCAGCAGCATCGCGCAAGTCTCCCAACAACTAGCAAAGCGAACCACTTCTTACCTCGCTCTTTCCTTCGTGGCTCCACTACGGGGGGGAAAAAGAAAAATGCACGTCGTAGTCTTTCAGAGGAGACAGGGCAGCGGAGAAGAAGCGGTAAAGTCGCGGCCAAGAACACGGACTAGTTAGTTGTAGCTAGTTTTCTTGGGCTGACAAGCGGTTAGTATTCCCAGAGCGCCCGAGCAGCGAAAAGGCGCCCCACACTCCTGTGACGAGACTGAAGCCAGACTGAAATCACAACAGTTCGGCAGCCGCTCAGGCCACGCCCCCTGCTCCGAGTTTGACAAGCGACGCGCCCAATCACGGAGCCGCGTTGGAATTGTTGTCGCCTCCGATTGGCCAGTTCTTGGAGCTTTTGTCTGGCGCCCTTCCCCGCACGGCTCACTTTTCTCCCAGATGTTGAATGCCTCAACATCGGAGCACTTGTAACCGCGTCCAGCCAATCAGAGCGTCGGACAGGGGGATTTAAACATATGTAGTTTCACTTTATGGGACTTAAGGCCATTAAGATGAATGAGAAACTACATTAGCCAGATTATTTTCCCTCAAATGATACAGAGTTACACCACGTAAGCAAATGTGTGGTGTGGACAGTTTTTCCAGTGCATGTCCTTCATGGAAACGCATATAGCAGTAGTAGTAATAATATTTAGTCTCATATAATTTAGTAATTCATTTGTCTCATTAGAACACAATTTGTGATTACTTTAGATGATTTAACTGAGATCCGCTATGAATTTAAATATGTTTCATAATTGACTGATTCATTTCACTTACTGTGACTTCATATGTAGTGTACGTGGGTTATCTGGTTATCACTTTGGGTAAAATGTCTTACAGATTCATTGCCTGTAGTCTATAAAATGAGGAAAATACATATATACATATAATACAAATAAATCACAACTGTGACAGCGTGAGAATATTTATTTTCCACAATTTAAAGGTACTCAATTTATAATTATATTAAACAAGAAAAAAATTGCACATTAATTTGTGAGGCATAATAAAAAAAAAATGTTAGCATTTCCTCTTGACAAATGAAATTAAATGAAATTATTTTTTGTTTTCAGTCTTACTGTTTTTGATTTTATGATGATTGTATGCCTTGTGTGTTCTTTGTGCTGCATTACTTGTGTAAAAGGTGCTAAACAAAGCAAATTCTCATTATTATTATTATTATTCAATTATTATTGTTATTATTATTATTATTATGGAGGCTGTTTCTGCTTTGAAGGCAGGATAAAAACTTGTACTCTGAATGTCCCATTAAGAAGAAAAGCCGAGTATGTTTTCAAAAGCAGGGACGGAGTGTACCAACCAGATTTAATCAGTTGGTGATAATGCTGTGTTGCACAATCCCAGAAACCCTAATAAGACACCTGTGCAGAAATGGCAGTGCTGAGACATTTGCTGTGAGTCTGCATCAGTGTTTGATGATAATCTAATAGATGGCTATGGACCCACTGACTTGTTCATCTCCAGTCTCAATCTCCAGCATTTCCATTCCAGTCAGTCTTTCTTTGGCAGAATGCTCTCGTGTTATACAAAAAGTACGACAGTTCAAGTGGCTCCTGCAGCGGTTGTCTGCAGTGGTTATGATACGTATATAAGATGCTCTCCTGAAAGATCATGCTTACACTCCTCTTTGGCCTCAGGCAGCAGAAAATGGTTGTGTTCGCTGTGATTCAGCACTGGTCAATTCACTCCATTGGTTTCATTTGGCTGTGCGATGCTGCCTGTTGTGGTGAGGCCATTTGGAGGGAAAGGAAAGGACACAAGCCGCAATTTGTGTGGACAAGCTAAATTCAGCCACCCTCAGTTCAGCATAACTCCCAGCTGCTAACAGGTTTGGCAGAGAGACTTGATACTGTGACTCAAAATTCAACTATCTTTCTTTCTTTTCCTCAGAATAAACAGAGTTGCATCCTAAGTGTAAAACACCTTTAGAGCTTTGTGGTCCAGTGCTTGCTTACAGTAGATCTGGTACATGGACAGAGACCATGCATTTTCTTCATGAGAAATAAATGAGGAGATTCCACTTTCAAGCCAGCTAGTTAGCTTAGCATCAAGATTCACTGCTGAGCTCAACTGAACTGAGAAAAGAACGAATCAGGTGAGGAAGTGATCCCGTTCAGTTTGTTCACTCAAAGAATTCGTTCTTTTGACCGAAACATTCCCAAACAACACAACACTAATCCTCTCGTCTAACTCAGGACCAGGAACCAGTGCAACCAGTGCAAAGCCTTCCTTACAAAAACACACCTGCTCTCAGAGACTATAATAACTGTTTGGACAGTGATCTCTCAATCTGTGGATCCAGGAATTATTTTGCTATGACATATTCTAATTTACTCCCTCACCTGCTTGTCACTTTCATTATTGTGACTTTCAGCATATGACGTGGAATGAACTTTTTGCCTCTTTCCTTCTTATCTCACAAAGCCACACTTCCAGCAAAAACAGAGGTGCTGAGAAATTTGAACATGATAATTGGTTAGAAAAGGGCAGAGATGCTGTGGGCTGTCATCATCATTCAAACTGGTGCTCACTTGTTTGCATAGCAACAAGGGCAATGCAACAGTTAAATCTGCAAAACTTTCACCACTGAGCAAACAACACAGAAGGATGTTGGAGTCGCTCTGATTAAATGATGATTGATCGTTTTTTCAAATTTAGTTTCAAGGTAATTGACTTTGTCAGTGTTGACGTGGATTTGTTGATTTTACGTTAACAGGTGAAAAACAAAACAACAGCTTTGCTAACACTGGGTGAAGTTGTGTTATTTTCCCTGCCAGTATGTTATCATACATGAGGAGCAGTTAGCAGAAGTAAACCACAAGATAGGCAAATCAGGAAAATGCTCAGGGCCTCAAGGTGTTACGGATATGAAGGTTCGAACTGGAGCCACGAAACACAGGTTGCACTTAGTTATTGTTCATATTTCCCAGATTGATATGACAGAGAATGCCACTGACTGTTCGGTCAATGGCATCACTCGGTTCTTAAAGAAAGAACACAATATTTGCTAATTTACAATGATGACCCGGCCCAGAGGCAGCAAAGACAACATAAAACATACACACACAGCAAGGGATCAAAAGATAAGCTAAAGCCAAACATCAATACTAAAATATGCCATAAACCAAATAAAACTAAATTAGGTTTTACTTACAATGAAGGATGTTCAAAAGATACAGCAAACTCAGGTGAGCACCAACACACACTGGTGAAATGTTTGGAGACAAAGGAAGAGGAAGAAGGCCTCATCCAGGCCTCTATTTATAAAGTGGGAGGAGCAGTGGGAAGTGCTCACCTCACCATACTACCACTTGGTCTCTTCCAGTATCCAACACCAGGGGTTCCTGACGGGCTCTCCTATTGGCACATTTTGCAATTTCATCCCTTTAAATCTTCCATAAAGCCCCTACAGTCCACTGCTATCACACCAAACCTCTTCTATGATGATGCACTGCGACTACCATCATGTACCCATTGCCTACATATGAGGCATTCAGGGAAGATTTCTCAACTGCAGCCAACAGTCAACATGTGTGGTCATCAGGGGATATCTGTAAACTGTAGCACCAGAGCAGTTTCTGCTGAGCAGCTCTGAGCATCAGATTGCCACTGGCAGTTAGTTAGGTAAAGTGTTGGATTAAATAATGATGGTTATTTAGCAAATACACTCCCAGTTTGACGTTTTAAGATTTCATTAGCTTCTAAGTGATTTTGCCAACTAGAGTTTGTGTCATTCCTAAAATGAGAAGCTATAATTTTTTCCCGTGAATTTCCTACCTACTCCTTCAATGGACAAACAGGTATGAAGGCTGTGATAGCCAAACCAAGGTAAGGAAATGTTGTTAGAATTAAGCATCTGTGACACTGAAGCATATTGAATGGTAACTAAATGTTTTTATCTTCTGTTCTGAAATGTTGTTGACCAATTAAAGACGCTCTCTGAGCACCATCAGGACAGTTATTGTTGCAATGACCTGGTTTGTTTTTATGAAAAGAACTATCTATTCTATTAGGTCTTCCAGGGTTTTGTGGCACAGGTAAATAAGCCATCAAGCTGCTACAGTATATTTTCTTTTGTTTCATTTAATGTTGGTATTCATTTCTTCAAGGAAGAAAAAAAGATGAAAGAGATTATAATAAGGCCAGATATCATTTAACATGATTACCGGAGACTTTACATATATATACATTTACATATCCAACAGTCAACATTGGTTTCCTGTAACTATGAGGGCGATGTTTTGTTTGTCACAACCACCAGATCAGCAAACCTCGGATCCAAAAACACTGGCAGGAGAGGTATTTTTCAATGCACTAACAACAACTATTTGTGTTCAAGTATCTTCGCAATGTGCAGGAAATGAAAAACAACTTTAAAGTAACAGAATATGTGAAGAGATGTCAAAGGAGCGTTCTCCTTCAAATATGATTTAGAGAAACTGCACATACATCAGATTGTATTTTTATATAATCCCCACACCAAAAGGGCCTGTAACCCGAATACTAAATGTGTTACAAATACAAGATGTTCTTGTGACCATGACAGGACTTTTAAAAAGTGCTCCTGCAACCTATGGATTGAGCCAGGACTGACAATCACTCTGCAGCACATCAACAGAATGCCTGCGCCCAGGGAGAAGCATGTGAGCACAATGGCTGAATTCAAAGTGGCTGTTTTGGAGTCCACTGTGTAGGAACTCGAAGACTCGCGTCACCTTACAGCCAATTATGAGAAACACACACACAAGCTATACATTTCATGTTTAGTCCCATGGGTCTCTTTGAGGAAGCAGAAGCACTGAGAGCTGAAGAATAGAGAGGGAGTAGTGTGGGCTAATACAGCATAATGATGACAGTGTTCCACAAGCCTTCAGTGTTTGGTCCTTTCACAGGACTGCACACACTGTTTGTAACCCAGGGAAAATATCTACCTGGAGGATGGAGCATCCCGTCCTGTCAATAAGCATTAATATATGTAAATGTATTAGTGTTATTCCACTGGGAGGATGGAGTGTGAGGTGGCTTGGATTGATGTTGTGTGCAAATGGACTAAAATAATGTGCAATTAGTCTCTTTCAGCAATGAATCTTTTCAGTGTGTACATGTGAGTGAGGTGTGTGCATGGATTGTATTAGTGATGTAAACTGTTTGTGTCTCTGTAAATGACTTGAATAGAGTGAAATTGGTTTTCCATTATGGAACAAAAGAGTTTATATTCTCACCTAAGTAGTTTTGAGCTTTTCATTATGAGTTTTATTTTCACCTAAACGTAGTATAACGGTGAAATTTGAGGTATTAAATCTTAGGCAGTCTGTAAATAATTTTCTTTTATCACTGAACATGTGCATGGCTGATTTAGAAATGACAAAATATGATAAAAGTGAAAACTGGTGCTAATTCTGATGCTGAAACATTAATGTTTACATTCAGAGCAGCTGAACTGTATAGAAGTGAAAGACCTTTATAAACTGTACACTGTCACTTTCATTTGGGGGACTCATTTCTAGTGGACAAGTTAAGATTAAAATAACTAACGAAGAATCAATTAGACTTTATTCCATTGCAATTTTCATTGCAAGTAACAGACTGTTTCATCAGGCAAACAGAGGAACAATCTCTCCTTTCACATGTCAAAAGTAGATTAAACATAATTGTGCATGCAGTCCAGTGGACTGTTTGTACTCCGGGAAATAAAGGAGTATAGATGTGAGTGGTACAGGACATAACCACCCCAGAGGAACTGAACTAGTGAGTATCACATGAGTATGAGGGATTTTTTAACTGAAGTGGGAAGTACCAAAAAATATGGAACAGTGAAGTTTTATTAAGGTAGGAGTGTACATAGAGATAGGCCCCCAACTACAGGAACGTACAAGGGTGTAAGAATGAGTTCATTTTGTTCCATGGGTTTTGTTGCAATAAAGCTGACATCACATTGAACTCAGGACAGTTTTATGTGGGACCACAAATCTTGTGGTTGCAGATCTAAACTCATCTGGTCCGCCACAGTCTGACCGCTGTAGCATCACAGCTGTGAAAGATACAATCATGACTACAGAGTACTCAGGTAGTAATAAACTACCACTGAGTACTCATGGACTGTAACATCAACATGCTGATGGGTGCAACAGCAGGTGTGATCCCATCACAACATGGTCTCTCTAGTGATTGGGTTGTAAATCCTTTGCAGCCAACAACCGTCTGAAATCTTCGACCTGTAGGCATCATCAGCAGTGAGCTGGTAATTTCCCCAATGATGTTCGCCTTGAGTCTGTTCTCAGTGCTATTACAAACGAGAGTGTTGATGTTGGACTGTACTGTAAAATTATGCATTACAGAACATTCAATGACACCAAGTTATTTAAAAATAAAACTCTTTCTACATCATCTATGCATGAAAACTCGTCAGTTTTGTTTGCACAGAACCAGTCCACGACAGATGGTATCTCAGGGTACTTCATATAGTACAGGTCAGGACCTTTTCTGCATAACATTATTTACAGTGAATCAACAGTTCCCAAAAACAGCAGGTAGAAGCCTCGAGCAGAGCTGGACTCTGGGTTTACAGCCATCTGCCTCAACTGGACACTACAGGCACTTTTGAGCTTCATGTTGATGTCAAACTTTATTTCAAATTCATCTTGAGATCTGAAAGTTTCCACAGAGTAAGACATTTGTTTAAAATCATAAATGAGACATCTAGAATATTTCCATCTGATGCAAGGTGAGCATTTTTCTCAGTAAACACAATATAATCTCAATGAGTAGCTGAACATACAGTCTATATGTTGGTATATAATAGACCTTTAAAAAGACTGAAGATGGATTTACGCTTCCATTATGTATGAAAGTATGTGTATGTTTTAAATGTTATAATAACTGTCAACATACTCTCTTGTGTCTTTTATGCTAAAACAATGCATCCACTACAGGGCGCCACACTAGTGTGGTTTTACATGCTCTCCTTTGCTGATTTTTAACTCACAGTTCAGTTCTTGTCTGACCTCCATCCAGCTGTTCTGTAGTGGTTGTCTGTCCCTGTGCCCCAGTGAGGTAACATCATATAATTTTTTTATAGTTTCTCACCAACTTGCACAATCTCTCTCTGAAATTTCAATCAAATTCCAGTTCCAGCCAAGTATCTTTCTTCATTGTGTTTTGTTGGCTTGATCTCTGGACTACACTGCTCAACACTGCCTCCCATGGTTTCTGGTGGTACTTCCAGGATATGTGCATAAATCTGCACAAAATGAACACAGAGCACAGGCAGAAGATCTGTTCTGTAAGGGTCATAAAAAAATATGGTATCATATAGATGTTTGCCTCTAGGTCCCTACGACCAAAGTCAGATAGGTTCCACTGTCCACTGAGCTGTTCCCCATCACTTTCCACCCTGTGATAAAAACAACACACTGCTTCCCGTCTTGGTGTTTGGATGTAGATTGAGCACTGCAGAATCAATATGAACTTAATTCCTTGGGATACTGGGCTGACTGGTCTTTGGCAAGTGAAACACATGATTAATTGGATTCAGGTCAGGTGACTGACCATAAAAAATGTCTTGATTGCCTTGTCTGTACATTTTGTCCTTCCCTTTCTGCATTATCCTAAAATTGGCGGACTGTATTTTTTTTTTAAGAGTCCTACACTATTCATCCAATTAAAGCTGAACATCAGCACTTAATCTTCATGGTCATTATTTCATTTAAAATCAAATTAAACATACTCGAGAACAGAGCCAGAACAACAGAAACATGCCAATACAGACAGCAATGTATATAGATCACATCCTGTGGTAATCACATCATGTAGAGATTTGGCAGATCTAATGTCAGGACCACATTCCCCATGTGTGAGAGGAAAAACATACCCATAGCTCCTGAGTGCACCTGATGTAAAAGTCTATTTTAATGCATTTATCACTCACAGCTGAATGTGAAAAGTGATGACTTCATAACATAAGCAGCTATAAAGACAGACTGGAAACACGTCTGGCCATTTGGCTGTATTAGTGATATGCTGTGTGTATCTAGTGTCTGTGTGATCTTAATCCAATACTGGCATCCCATAATCCCCAGCAGGTTTTTCAACTAGACAAAGATTAAGAGAGATTTGGTTGTTTGTTTATCATCTGAATAAATGTCAGAAGTCAGCTTTAGGACAAATGGAAGTAGAACAAATAGATCTCTCTCGCTCTGTCTCACTCTCTCCCTCACTGCCAAAACACAGGAACCTATCACTGCCACAAAGTGTCTGCTCGTGCCCCTCATCAAACCCACACAGATGTAAACATGTGCAGACAATGCCCATCTCAGAGTGTCTATTCACTGTTGCCTTCCAATTGTTTTGTGTTAAGCCATCAAATGCTAGCATATGGTCTGACTAGACGTCTGTTATGCTCCTTCTGTTAGAACAATAGCACCACCACTACTAGTAATCATCAGTAATAATCCATCAGTAATAATCCACCAATTTATTCATGGTGTCCCTGCAGAGCATCTGAGCTATGGCTAATAATAATAAATGTCCAGTATGGAGATATCCTGTCATCTTGAGACATCAAGATGATCACAGACGATGTCCAGATCACAAACGGTTTATTCTCCTAAACTCAGTAAGTCATGATAGAAATGTATCTCTGATGCTGTTTAGTGGCCCCAGACCCTGCAATCCTGCATGGATAACATTTAGACGATAGAAGGACAGAGGGATACTGGCATCAAATATAGTGTTCTTGTGATCATGACTTAAACTGTCTACCTCTGCTTATCTCAACATGATGAGGTCATCAGGTTGTGCGCACAACATGGATTATGTCTTAAGGTGACAAGACAATTCAATCTGGGTTATGGTAAACAATGAATTTGAACTTTCTAAAGCCGCTTTAATCAATATTTTGATATCAATAGAGTGATAATATGAGATGTGTTGGGCATAGTGACAAAGCTACAGACAATTGAACCTCTCTTGTATGTCTCTCTATATCTGTGGAGCTTTAAATGTAGAGTCAGTAGGTTTGTTCGCTGTAGTTTGTAAACACAACACTCATTTTGGGCCCCTCCTCTTGGGCGCAACTGCTACGCCCCCTGTCCCTGACAGCAGGTGTCAGGACTGACCCATGTTCAACTGCTGTTCACATGGAACCTTCTCTACTTCAGCCTTCAAAGTTCTGAATATTTGCTACTACCACCAAGATCTGCACCTGCAGTGGCTCCACCCGCGCCCATGCCCTAGGCATCCATACTTAAGGCGGCAGCCCTCCTACTCAATCACCACCACACATAAGTAAAAGTCCATATAGGTGATGATTAAGCAGGATTTATTTTGTACATGTGTATAATTTGTTTTTTAGGAAAATCCTACAGACTCTACCTTTAATGCTAATTGATTCACTCCTACCATTGTCACATATTGAACAGCAGCAGGCAGCTGTTTTCAGTAAAATACAGGTCCATTCAACCAATGTGGTGAAGACCATAATCTTGTTCTTTGTCTGCAGGATGCATGAAATTACTATTTGCTTGCGTTCATGTTAAGGAACTAAGGAACTGCACAGTTAGTTACTGCTTGTCCTCTGATTGGTGCTACTATGCAAACAAGTTAGCCTTAAGCTTTTAGCCTCTAGCAACAGGTAACAGACCAGTTGCCAAGATCACGGGGTTCCAGAGGCTGCAGCTGTAATGTAAGAGTTAGTTGTTATTACTGTCATCAGCATATTGACATATCCCTGTGTGTTGTGTCCTTGCTACTTACTGCTTGAGGAGAAGATTAATTGTGTCATTACTGAGTATCATTGGTTGGAGCAGGGGAAAACAAACCAATTCTGTGGCTGTACAGATCATTGAGAAAGAGCATAGTCACACAGCACTCCACAAACAAGCTCACGGTACTGCTTACTGACCATCACTGGTTCCTCCAATCAAATTTAAGTCACCAATGCTGCCTTCAGAGTGCTTTCTGGACATCTCGGTACATCTACTTGAACTTAATCAGACTCATGCTTTGAGGTCTGAGGTTCTCCAAAGGTGAACTGAGCTTAATGTTTCAGAGCACGCACAACTCCCTCTGTCTTGGAGAAGCAAAAAGTCTTCTGAGACACTCTCCTAACACCTCTAACAACCTAACATGCACAACTACCATTGATGGTGAACTTTGACAAACTTCTCTGCCGGATCTCTTTCACCTCCCGCTTAAACAGATGTAGTACTTCCAAAGTACTACTTTGTAGATGACTTACTTCAGCCTGCTGCACTGAAGCTGTAGTGATGTCCTGCACTTTGGATAAAAGCACCTTGGGTGAGGTGAGCCAACTGGCCATGTGATCAAGGTGCACACCATACAGGTGTAACGAGCCCTGAGCAGCAGGACCTTGGTTTTTCTCCCGGTTTGCTGGATCATTGTCTGTCTCTCCATTTTCTCTGTCAAATAAAGGTATAAAAACACACAAATATGATGTATTATTCATCAAACATAACGCAAGTATAATTAAGTTCAGACATATAGAAACAGCAATCAATATTCAAAATGATTTGTGAATTTATTGAATACAATGTTAGATTTTTCTCTGAAGTGGATCATAGTGTGTTTTCATACTAGTGGACCTTCAGTGTCTGACACAAGGATGCTCAGCAGAGTGCACACTTGCTGACATTGCAGTTTGAACTGCAGTTGAAGGTCACACTCTCTGACCATAAGGTCCCTGAGCTTCACTGGTGGACTCTGTGGCTAAAACACCAGTGTGTCTCGTGGTTAACATCTGTGTGTCTGGACACATCACACATCATGAGGAACACTGTGACATCCAGCCAAGAGCTCATCTGATGCTTGTGGTCACAGTTTTTGTTTTAGGATGTGTATTTAAAGGAGAAGTGAAATTTGGACACAACTTGGACCTTATTTCTAGCATAATATATGGTCATTTACTCACCCATATAACTTTGAGTCATTGTTTACCTGGAATTAATACACTATGGTTCGGTTTTGCATATTTCCAAATTGTCCCAACAAAATGACCAGTTGGCTGCATTCTTGGTGCCCCGATCACTCCCACTATATGGATATACGCGGCTCTTGAATGGATCTAAATATCGTACGAAGGACTCCTAATGACACCAAAGTTATATGGGTGAGTAAACGAACGTATTTCATGCCAGAAATAAGGTCCAGGTTGTAAAAAACGGCACTTCTCCTTTAACAGCTGTTTTTTTCTTCTGGTTTTCTATTTCTCTGTTTGACACCCACAGGCTGAGAAAGAGCAAAAACAAACTGTACGTGCTAAATTGCTGCTTAATCAGTGTTGCTGGGTGAAAACAAACATATTTATGCTGAAATGACATTGCATCTCTTTCTTGCAGTTTCTCGTCTGTTCCTATTATACAGTGTTACACAACGGCTGGGAATTATGTGAAGATAAGCACTTCTGGTGTATGAACAACCCTGGCTGTGCAACACATGATGCTTTTATTTTATGACTAAAGCACCGGATTCAGAACCAGAGCACTTTATTGATCCCAGGGAAAGAATAGAGAATATAAAGATAAGATAAAAATGAAGATAAATTTATACAAATATAAAGGATAAATATATACATACACATAAGAAAATATGTCCTTACACTATAGTGCACATATGAAATATAGACTAAATGTAAATATGAGGTCATATTATTTGTATAAATAAGTTATGGAAGAAATATCTGGTAAGAAAATTCTCCAGTGTTCCCACGAATCATGATGTTTATTTTCAGCCACTGTGTCCTACAGGATATAATTATTAGGAAGTTGGTAGTTTGATTCTCAGGTCCTGCAGGCTGCATGTCTGCATGTGTCCTTGGGCAAAACACTGAACTGTGATGGCTATTCCATCAGTGTATAAGTGTGTGTATGCGCGTATGAATGTTTGAGTGAATAGGTGAGTGTGGCAAGTATTGTAATGTGCTTTTAGTGGTCAGCCAGACTAGAGAAGAGCTCTAAAAGTGCAAGTCCATACAGGACAGAGTCTCTGGGAGGAATGAGTGTAGTCCAGGTCTGCGCCAAACTGGTGATGGTACATGGAATGGCCACAAATGAGCATTTTGATTGAAATAAAAATGCAGTTTTTAGTAAACATATACATGATTATCATAGAGAAACAGGGCAATGCAATGCTGAGGTCAACGACCTTTAAAGGTCATCAGAGGTCAGACACAAATTGCCTCTGCTACTGAAATAAATTTGAGTCATAAAATTCACAATTGTTTTGCTCGTCCTCCCACTAAGAGAATCCTCTGGATCATTCAGTGTTCACTCGGGAGCAAACGTGCCTTCCTCTGTGCACCACTGCTGACAGTAAAGATGTCGGGGGGAATCAGTATATTAATGAGTAAGACAAGGACAGAAATGGTCCTGACTATTTATGTGGTGTTTCTGCCACATGGAGTCAGTGCAGTGGTTTCCCTACAGGGATATAATAAAATACACAGAGAATGAGTGTTAAATTGGCTGAGGGTGTGACTCTTCACCCCGAGGGACCTCTGCTGCTGTTGCCCTGCTGACCATCATGACACAGGCATTAACACCACCTGGGTGAATGAGTTTCAACACCACTGAGCCACACACATTCAAAGATGTCACCTTGAGGCAGGAGACGTGTTGTCCTCATTCAGGCTGGTCAAGTTTCTGCCTTCACCAACATTTTATCCCCAGTAGACCTTTTTTTATTGTTGATTTCTGTGGTCTTTGTTGTTGATGCAATTTCTTGTTCCAGCTGCTGAAAGCCTTAAAGCCTCGGACCAGTCAGCTTCCCACAGAAGAGGAGCTCTTCTTTTGAATGTCTAAATTGCTGGATAATCTAAGGGCATCCTTACAATTTCCAAACAAATCTGACAATAACCCTGGCTCTGTGCAGCTGTTGTCCGAGTGAGAGTGCATGCATATCTTCAGTCTTCGCAAAATGTCAATTCTCATGTGCACAGCTGAGGTCAATGCCAAGGAAGGTTTTTCAGGAGAAAATACCTAAAAAAGACTGTGCGGAAGAAAAAGAGACAAAGAGAAATTGCAGTGGGATGAAATCTGACAGGGACCTTGAGTGTGGACACATACATCTGGAGCTGTTCCAGTAATATCAACATTATGTTGGCACTTCAAAGCAGCACTTTTCATTGGTACTACATTCTTCACCACTGCTGAACTACTGTATTCCTACGCATAAGTGCACCTACAGTGAGCTCTGTGTTCGGCTGCAGCCACAGGTCAGCTGAGTGAATCAGAAAGAGCTGAACTTCACTTTGTTTTAATGGGATGATAATAATATTATACATAAATCAAACATTGTAGTGCTTTTTTAAAAGTGTCTAAAACACTTTTGTTACAACCTGACTCAGTTTGGAAGAGAAGGGAGGGATGGAACAACCAGATAGGTTGAGTAAGTATAAGATTTATTTGGCAGAGGTTATAAAGGTACAAAAGTGACCACAAAGTGAACTAAACAAGGACAAAACAAACTGCTGATCAACAAAGAGCTGAAAATGCTCAAACTTGTCAGGGAGGAATACAAAGGCTGCCAGGGGTGGTAGGGAAAATGTAGACCAGGACATGGAAACCAGGATGATGAACAAAACTATTTTAATAAACTTATGGGGCAAAAGCAAAGAACATGCAGGCAACACCAAGCAGGAAAACAGGAACTGACAGGCACACGGGCATGAAACACAGAGTATCAACGCAGACGATCCAACAAGGATCTCAAAGACTATACACAAGGAGAAACAAGGCACAGGTGGGGAAATCAATACAGGTGAGACACATGAAGTAATCACAGCAGGGCGTACACAGGAAGACAGGACACTGACTTCAAAATAAAACAGGAACTAAAAGAGGGAATGAGACAAACCATGACAAAGGCAAACCAAAACTCCATTACCAAAAATAAAAGGATAACCAAAAACAGCACTGTTCCAGTTCTTATGAACAGTGTGCCTAAACAAACAGTAAAACAAAGTACCACAGCAGGCTGAACCCAGACCCCTTAGTACCCCTTAGTACACACGTACACAAAGTTCCTAACAACAGTCGTGGAGCTACAAGGCAAGCTGTCTGCCATTCAACTGCAACATGTGATGCTCTGGCCGGCCTTGTGATGATCTTGGAGGAAGTCAGAGGCGTGGGCCGACCTGGACCGGAACCCTGCCGCATCAATCAGGCCTGGCCACCCCGGAGTTCCAGATCACCTTCGTGCTTCGGTAAGGGTGGGGGTAGCACAGCCTGCTTTACCTACCAAATGATCACAGAGATGTAGGCTGTGGCCATAAAACATTTTTCTGCTGGCCCACAGATCCAAATACACTGTAGGTAACACACACAGTCCAACATCAAACAACAGTTCTATCCATTTCAAGTTATATTGGGTTTATTTAATCTCAGGTTGTGTGATGTGTATATATTTCAGTCAGACAACTCTGAAATGAGATCAAATAATTTATTGGGCATTCGCATGGTGAGCTGAAGCAGAGCAGACGTATTCTTGAACATGGCTGAGGCAGGTTTGGCGTCAGACTCTGTCTCAGTTAGTGATTCCCTGAATAATGATCTGCTTGACAGACCTAACAGGGAATGAAAGCAGACCCCCACAGGGGATCATAGAGACAGAGCCCACAGGTGGATGCTGGGGAGCTGGTGGGTTTGCAAAACTTCATGGGCACCAGCAGCAGCAGCAGCAGCAGCAGCAGCAGCAACCTGATGGTAAACAGTAGCAGCAGCGACAGCAAGCCAGGTAAGCTAGGAGGTTTAAATAACCTGCCCTATTTGGAGAGGAGAACATGTGACTGATCAGCTGATCAGGATGGGTGCAGCTTCAGTTATATATACATAGAGAGAGAGAAAGAGAGAGAGAGAGAGAGAGAGAGAGATAGATAGAGATATATTCTATACATCCTCAGTGTGTTACTTGCAGATGTAAGTCTGAGTCCCACCATCTTAAGAAAATAGCCAGGAGTATCCAGACTGAGGCTGATCTTTGTGCTACTGTGGTTTGGAGACTCCACAAAATTACATTTTAACCACTTTAAAAACACACCCAACAACAAAGCTAATATAAAAACCACCCTCAAACATCCCTTTCCTCGGAAACTACATTTTCTCATCTGTTGAACCACCTTATACAAAGCACAAGCACAACTGTGTTATGCGCCAGATCAGCTTTTTCAGTCAGACAGAGCTAAGCCTATGTGCACTTTGGCGTAGGAATATGAGAAAAGATGTAGCTCCAGAGGGAATGGGTGTTTGACCGATTGCTTTTCTATACTGCAGGAAACACACCAACTGTGTAGCCACCTCACACAACCCCATATCAAATAATCCTTTCAGTTAGAGAAAGGTTTGGATGCTCCAAAGTAAAAGGAGACTGAACAGTACAACAGCAGGCAGGGTCTCTTGGTGACTGTGTTTTTGTGGCTGTTTTCTATGTAATTTTCTAAGTATCTGGAAACTTGAACATCTTTGTTGGACAGAGACAAAGTATTATGGCTTAATGCAAAAAGCAGTAGCACATTAGAAAGATGGATTTATGGTACAGACTTTATTCAGTTTGTATTTCTTAATTCCATTAAAGAGAATAAAACCTGCACTACATTCCTCATTCTAAAGTGCTCCAGTTTTATGCATCAGTTATTGTGCAGCAGAGCACCACCCAATAAAATACTATATGGTGCACTTTCCCATAATGCCTTTTTTTAATCATCCATTTTCATTTACTGTGTGTAGGTCAGTAGCTGACAATGAAGCTGACAGTAAAGTGATCTTCTGCTCCTACAGTAGTTCACCATCATTACAAGAAACCAATACTAAGAAGGTCAAGGGGTTACAACCACAGCGCCCCCACAGCTCTGCTGTGACACAATGATGGAGGTTTGTGAGGCAACTTGCTGGAAACAGAGGCTGAGTGGAGAAGAAGAACGATTCCAGACGAGAACATATGAAAGGGGAGAGAAGAAAGATGTTGATAAGCGAGATGATTCAATGTTTGAGAGGGGGAGGTGGGTGAGAGTTTCAGTCTACAAAAGAAAGGGTGGGGGTGGGTGAGTTCTCTGTTATGATAGGAATAGGAAGGTCATTCCACCATTAGAGAGTCAACATGGATCGATGACCAGGCGGGTACAGGAAAGAGGAGTTAAGTGAAAAGAAGAATACACAACAAGGCTGGGTGTGTTGACTTGTACCATTAACTAGAGGGTTAGGGCACAATGATAATAAAATACAAGACAATAAAATGACGAAATCATCCGTTATCTTTTATATAATCATATGTTGGTACAAACTGAACATGAATAATCTATAGATGTAAGTAAATACCTGCCATATAGGTAGTATACTGAGATTACCTTCACGGTTTGAATTGATCAGCAGCCTTAGCTGGTTCAAACAGTGCTAATTAATAACCATGGTACCCACAGAGAATATATAATACGCTATATCAGGAGAGATATGGCCATATATATCATCTATAGGGAGATATATTAATACTGTCAGTCCTCCAGTAAAGAACGAGCCCATATTTTGACCGTTTGGTCAGCAGCTTTTTATGATCAATAGTTACTTTTTTTAAGGTGGCATCTGGTGACGGTAGCAGAGAGAGGAGGGTTAGACAGATAGACCGCTCAATCACACATGCAGGAGAGTGGACTTCCATCCTCTTATGAATTATGTTCATGCAGCAGTGTTAACCAAAATCATGACCTTTTTTTACCTACCTAACCTATTGAAGCCATAACTGTTAAGTGCATCTCAATAAATTAGAATACAGCTGTCAGGTCAGCAGTCTTCCCCATGATAGTTTAGCTACTGAACCAGACTTAGAGCATGTCCACACGTAAAGGCAAATGGCTGAAAATGCATACTTTTTTATGTATTTGGTCCAAACATTTACACCTAAACAAAGTTTTTGGTGCTTAAAAAGAGATATTTTTAAAAACTCCTTCTGAGCAGTAGACTTTTAAAAACGCAGTTTCTGCATTGATGTGTGAAGAAGGAAAACAGAGTTTTTGTTGCACAGGTGGCTGGCCCGGGGGAGCGAGATGCTGTTTGACGAGACACCGGCGAACTCTGAGAGCAGGGTGGCATGGTGCTGCTGGAGAAGCAGGTCCGTGCACCTGATTGGTTAATTCTTATCACATGACATGTGGTGCGCTTGATGCATGTGTGGATTTGTGTGTGCAAAAGACACTACATCTGAATGGCCCCTAAGTGGATCACGCACACCAGTTTACAACACAAAGTGTGATGGAGATAATAAACAAAGATCAGACTGGAAGTACGCTGTGGTACTTCAGGATTCTTATAATTGGTCAATGTGTTTCTAAAAGTTAAAATTATCACATTTGCAGTGCACAGCATTTTTACTGTGTTTTAGTGTTTATAAGGACAGAGATTTCTTTTAAACATGCTGGTGTGGATGTGAATTTTTTTGGAAATGGAGGAGGGAAAACTCAGCTTTCAAAAGTACCTGGGCACATGTGGACTAGGCCTTAAAGGCTCAGGAAACCTTTGCAGGTGTTTGGAGTTAATCAGCTGATTAAAGTGTGACACCATTAGGTTGCTATAGTGAACTTTTTCACTTTATTCTAATGTTTGAGATAATAAATTTTGTGTTTTCATTAAATGTAAGCCATAATCATCACAATACAACAACAACAACATCTACATGATGAATTTTACCATATAACACAACATTCGTTTCAGGCGTATGTGCCCTTAATGGTCAGAGGTCAAAGTTCAGGGTCACAGTGTTCTCAAAAAACAAGGTATTGGCCTCATGATATCAATATCCTCATAATGCCTTGAGGGAATTTCTTCAGATGTGATCATTTGAACTCATTTTGAACAGTCAGAGGTGAAAGGTCATGATGACCTCAGGAAACACCTTTTTCATACAAATGATATTAATATTGTGTGTGACTCTGGATGAACAAGGATGTGACCAGAGAATCAGAGTGATGAAGGCAGGTGACCATGAGCAGGTGATTCTTTCTCAAATATATTTTATGTTCAATTTTCAATTTTACAAAATGTTACAAAAACATTTGAATTGAACTGAGGTGACGGAGAAGACAACAAAAGTGTGAAATGAAAGGTCTACAGACGACAGAGAATTACCAACAGTGAAGCAAACAAGATGCTATTACAAACAAAACTAAACAAACTCTCAAGCTGTTATCACAATATGAATTCAGATTTTTAATACGGTGGAGAAATGGAAAAGCTGCACACTCATAACTTAAAGATCAAATTTTGGCTTTTCTTGCCTTCTACAAGATGAAGAAGCATCGCTGGATAGAATTTAAAATAAAAAGATTGCATCAGAGTCGTGAGTGTGCAGCTTTCCCTGCACTTCTTTGATGTCGAGTTGTGAGCCAGCTCCTCACTGGAGTATGTGTGTGTGTGTGTGTGTGTGTGTGTGTGTGTGTAGGTGTGTGTGTGTGTGTGTGTGTGTGTGTGTGTGTGTGTGTGTGTGTGTGTGTGTGTGTGTGTGTGTGATGTGTGTGTGTGTGTGTGTGTGTGTGGTTTTTATAATTTTAGACCATATGGTGCAAGAACCCACAGTAAGAAAACTTGTGGGCTGGGTTGTAGGCTCTTTGAGCTGTCACCCATGAAGTAGGCTTAGTGTAATTCTATCATCATCATCTCCAACATGTGCCTTCCTCACCTCTCTGTCACTTTGAAACATCAAAAGACACAGTGGTGCCTGAAGGCATGCTGATTATTATGACTAATCATACTCGTCCAAACAGCCACCTCACGCAGAGGCCTCTAACTTTGTTGACAATTCTTGGCAGAGCTTCTGTTTCATCAGATGGTGAAGGGGAAAACACTCAAAAATGGTTTTCTGTTGTATGTTTAAAAAGATCACAATTTTTTCTGTTTAAAAAGCAACACACAAAACAGAGAAATGACAGCATGAAAGTGGGGGAGATGGGAGGGTGAGGCGGGGGAAGAAGTGGGGTAATCTGTGGGTGAGTGTGTCTCAAAAGCACTTCAGGAGCCCATCGTCTTGGCAGTCGAATGGTCCAATTTACAGAGAAGAGGATTACAACGCTAGATTATCTCAGCAGAGTTATCAAGTCTGCCCTCCCAAGTAGAATCATTACCCATCTGAGAGAAAAACGAGCGTGCGCGGGGAGATGGGAGAAGAGGAAGAAGAGCAGCTATCTTCACATCCCCTCTGTTATTGTTCGCTGATGGATCTGCCTGATGGTTCTTAAGATTTCAGGGATTATTAGAGTGTGGGAGTTCACAGTAGCTTAAAGCTGATCTTGTAAACTAACACATCAGCTGCACACACAGCAGAAAGTTACACACATGCACACACACACGGTGCTGAACTAGGTCTGTCGTCTGAGTCTCACCTCTGACTATTGTCACAGTTGTGCTTGGGTTTCTGCACAGTGGCTGATTCTCAGTATTAAGGCTTTGGTCACGGCAGGATTTCAAAATCCACATAGTATTTCACAACAAAAATCATCTGATTCCAGAAGAATGTCAGAGGTCAGATGAGAGGATCCACTCAAAAAGGTGAAGGTGATCACTTCACCTTGACTTAATCACCTGTTAGTGTCAAATCTGCTCTGCAACACAAGACAATGGTGTGTTGACTTATTGCAAGACAACATGCTAACTGAGCTCCCTCCAACACTGTTATTGAATGTAATGGGAAACAACCACTGAGGTGATCTTTGAGGTGCAGGTCAAGCCCAGCCCAATCATCAAAGGTCTACCATACAGTAGGGTGACCAAATTTTGAAGTTGAAGTTCACACAAAGATGCCTCATAACTTTAATATAATTAAAGTATGCTTCGTGTCTATGAATGGAAAATTCAGTTATACAATATCTGTCTATAATCAAAGACACAAGTTCAGATGGTTATTCAACATGCTTTATGACGACTTCTTCTAATCTGTCTTTAACAAGTCTCAGTGGTACAGAAATAAAATTAAAGTTGCTTCACAGCTGTGGTCGGGGCCAGGCATTTTTAGACAAATTTAGGCAAATCTGAGCAACAAGAGACAGAACAGGAAGACAACAAGAACGTCAACATTACAACATCCATTTTGCATTAGCTGACGCTTGAACTCATGACCTCTGACACCAAGAACCATCCCCTAACTCATGTGACAGCAGCTGTCAAGCCAGATTTCAAAACAGCTGTCTAAAATTCTGTTATCGAGACAAAAATCTGAAAATACATATTTGGCATCTTGACAGCATGGAGATGTTGGTCTCTTGTTTTTAACAATAAATGTTTTGCTCCATAAGTTAAAAAACTGATGTTTAAAAATGCCATTCTTACATTGACTGCAGTTGTTCCCACGAGAGCAGAATTCAAAATGTTTTCAAAAGTTCACTTTTTCAGATAAAATGTTTCAGACTTCATCTGCTATGACTCCAAATTATTGTCAGTTTTTTTCAGGAAGATTTACAGTCCTGTTTACAGTCATTGTTTCATGCACTGTAGGCTCAATTTTTCAAATATCAAATATCACCACGCCGGGTGGTATTTTGGTGGAGGACAGCCTGAAGAAGCAGTGCAGCAAATTTAGTGTCAACTGAGCAAAAACTGTGGGAGAAGAAAGTTTTAATAGGTTTATAGTTTTTGAAAAAAAAACAGAGTGATGGACTTTATAATTTGTACTGGATTTAACATACAAAAGTTTCTAAAGTACTGGGGCTACATTTTGGTAAAAGTTGCAAAAATTTTGCAATACGGTTCATTTGTTAGGAATTTTCAAAGTTTTGAGGAATATTGACAATACGTGCTTGCAGCTGACTAAAGTGAACCAGTCCCCATAGACTCCCATGTTAAAATGTCTGACTAGCAGAAGTAAGCATGTATAGTATATAATATAGCATGTTCACAACCTGGTACAAAACCAGGTTTGTTCTCTGCAGCTAATTTACTCCTTCATGAAAACTATTTATATAACTCATTTCCATGGATATCCCCGGGCAGTCGTCACAGAGCTCCAATTTCTTTTTTTGTGTTCATGTTGATTACAAAATTGAATTACTCTTTTATACAGTTATTTACTGAGCCTGTAATGATACAACAAAGTCGTATTTCGATTTCTGACCTACAGTTCGATACACGGTTCAATTTGAGGGTTGGTGGGGGGGGTAGCATCCTGACAGCTGAGAATATTACTGCCAGGTATTGTCCCTCCTCTATTAAATATGAAAGGAGGCTGAAAATCACAGGACATGTCTGTCCCCCTTGCACACACACACACTTTAACCAACAAGGCAGCCAAAATCACCCGGGCCTTTGCCTTAGATAGGCAGGAAAATCCTGTGAGAGTCAGGTAGACATCTGTGTGTGCTTCACCTGTAAAGACCGCGCAGCTAAAAAAAAGCTAAAAAAAAAAAAGGACAGGAGGCGCTGCTCTCTCCATGCGGCTCACCTGCAGCCCCAAAGACCAGCTGTCAGAGGAGAGCTCTGCTCTCTCTCTCTGTAGCCTTGTACTTTGTATAAAAAGAGCAACATGGGACGATCTAACCTCCATTTGAGCTCTGATCAGCTGAGCCACAGCACAGTGGATGTGGCCCTGCACAGCTGTAGCAGCAGTGTGTGTTTTATAACATCGGTAAGAAAATATAACTTCATTTAGTAAACTATAAAAACAAAGTCGCTCCATGTGTTATTTAAGTCAGACTGACTGATGTAGCGCTCCTGTAGTGTGCACTAATGTTGTCTGGTTTGTAATGGTTTGTGCATTGGTGCATTGGTTTGTGTGTGAGAATGACCCACCGCTACATTTGTGGGAATTGGTTAAATAATGTGCGATACCCGCGACCCCACAGCGAATTTCAGGCTCTGGTTAAGTTTGGTAGCACTGGCAGCTCATACCCACTGCGCAATTTATGGTTCAAAAGACGTCTATATGACGTCTTTTTGCGACGTCGGAATCACGTCTCGAAAAGGTGCAGAATGAAATGTTTTTTTCACGTCTTTTCCCGACGTCTTCTGGACGTCTTTTCCCGACATCGTCTGGACGTCTTTTCCCGACGTCGAAATCACGTCTCGAAACGGTGCCGAACAAAAGTTTTTTTTACGTCTTTTCCTGACGTCGTGTGGACGTCTTTCCCCCGACGCCTTCTGGACATTCACTTCCATTCTGGCTGGATTAACGTCCACTAATTCCCTTCATTAAAGTGTTAAAAAGTGTTAAAACTGTCATTTACACATCCATCCATCCATCCATCCATTTTCTATACCGCTTATCCTCACTAGGGTCACGGGTGAGCTGGAGCCTATCTCAGCTGACTTAGGGCGAGAGGCGGGGTACACCCTGGACAGGTCGCCAGTCTATCGCAATACAGACAAACAACCATCCACACTCCCATTCACACCTATGGGCAATTTAAAGTCGCCAGTTAACCTAACCTGCATGTCTTTGGTCGGGTCGGTCTTTGGCGGGTTCGAACCCAGAACCCTCTTGCTGTGAGGCGACAGTGCTAACCACTGCACCACCGTGCCGCCCTCATTTACATATGTCCAATGATATTACACGACAAG